>JAXIVJ010007266.1:5000-60000 GCA_036785665.1 Chirona hameri | reverse complement strand
TGAGAAATAAATGCTGCCAAATAGTGTTGCTCTGTTCAGTTCCGCGCACTGCCCTCAGAATTAGGCATTCACAATTTTAATATCCAATGCATAATGTATTCACTTACCAAACACAGCGAACGACAGGGACGAAGGTATTCTCTGGAAGGGTCCAATAACTTGTTTGTATTCCCAAGATATAGACTGACACAGGACGTAGCTGTCCCCGGCTGATACGCTGCCAGTCCAGAGCATGTGTCGTCTTACTGCATTCTCCATCACTGTAACGTGCCTTTTCATCTGTTCGGTTTGGCCCTTTCAACGCTTGGGAAGGGGGCCCTTTCGAGGCGCCCCCTGGACAAAATCCTGCATACGTGCCTGGAATAGCATATGTAGCACCCAGTACAAAAGTATGCACAGTACTTGGATGGATTTGTCTTGATTTCAGCACATGTGTTGCATACAAGCAGCACCCCATGTAACCATTGTTATTCCACAGGTTGGAAGGATGGCTGGACCTCTGTATGCTGGGAGAATGTGGAACACACTCAGAATGGTTTGCAAACCATCAGACCCAGTGACGAGAGGCACATCCAGACTAGCATCTCAGGGAGGACTGAAAGTAGAAGTTATAGATGAAAAGAAAGGTAATGGTCTCAATGTTAAACAGTTAAGGAAAAATGCACAGCAGTTGGCCACGGAAAGACGAGCGAGCGCGAAGCGCTCGCTCGTCTTTCCGTGGTATATGGGGAAAATCTGAATATGAGCGGCCAGGCCCGACCCGTGGCGACGCTTTTGAGAAGCTCATATCTCTGCAACCACACGTCCGATTGACAAGCTGACTTCTTTGCTGAGCAGCCCCATCCAACCTACCCTGTTTGAGACCGATGCCGACTCATGTGGGTGACTACCACTGCGCGTGGCGCGTGCCGCGTGAGGGGTGTTGAAAAGTGTTTTCTCGCAAAAACTCTGCAACGGCTGAGCCGATTGTGAGCAAATTTGGTGTGTGGTTAGGGACCCCTCAGCCGCCAATTTTCCACAAGTCAGGGGTGGGGTGCCTCTGCACGTGCGCACGTGCAGAGGCACCCCACCCCTATTTATATATATTTTATACCCCTATTTTATATCTCAGGAACGGCTGAAGCGATTGTGTTCTAATTTGGTGTGTGGTTAGAGACCTCTCAGCCGTTGCCTTTGTAGGGAGGCGCTTCGCTCTCCGCGTTGCGTAACGGTGTTCCGTTGCTGTTGTTATTTTCTTTTGCAACTCCACTGCGCAGATTTCTAGATTAAATATAGATTGTGAAATGTTGATCACTACAGTGACAAATGAGACAGTTAAAAGTAACGATTACTGTTGTTATTTTAATTTTTAACAGAATACGTGAAATGAGCTTGAAGAAAAAAATGGTTAAAGGGAAAATAATATCAAAGCGAGGGGAAGAAATGGTTGTTTAGAGAAGTCTGCGTCAGCTGCGGCGATGGGAGCCCGCCTCCCTTCGCCCGGCCTTCTGCAGCGCTCACCCGCCGCTGGAGCCTCTCCCTACAAAACATTTGTTTAATTGGAGCCGGTTGATCACCTGAGCTGGCATGATGGTAAATTAGGTACAGTCGGAGCTCGCGCCTTCCTGGTCTCACTCTCTCATCCCGATCCAAACGACCTCTGACGGACACCAGCCGTCCTCGACGCTCGCCAGGGCATGGCTGCTCCGGACATCCGCTCGCGAGATGAATGCCCCAGAAACTGGCCGCGACACTCCTCTTCCGACACTGTTTCGTAAACGGGTGCCTTCGAGACAATAATTTGCCGTGTGTCTGTGCTAGACCCGGAAAATCCATCGCTGGTCCTTAATGTTTACCCTGGATATGCAGTCATCCCTCTCCCACGTATCCCTCCTCAGTCATAACTCGCTACTCCTCTCAGATATTCCTACCCACCTATGTCCGAACAGTTCCGCCCTCAATTTTAATAATGACCCGATCCCCCCCTCCAGCGGCACAACAACATACGGCGAAGGATTGCATCCCTGGCGAGGTAAATGCCTCTTGCTCCATCCCTCCCCCTATTGTCGTCAGAAGAGAGGCGCAGGCCGTGCCCAGCTTCAGCGCTCTGACTGTTGGCCAATTCGAACGTGGCGCCGAACATCCACGCGCTCATCGCGCGGCACATTGCCGCGCGGATTCCCTGTTCATTGCACGGCTGAAGGCCGCGCAGTTACTCCGGTCATCGCACGGCGCCCGCCGGTTATGGCCTGACGCCGCGCGGATTATCAACTCATCGCGCGGCTGAAGGCCGCGCGGTTACCCCCATCATCATCATCATCAATCTATGCTTTGCACGGCTGAAGGCCGCGCAGTTACTTCGGTCATCGCACGGCGCCCGCCGGTTATGGCCTGACGCCGCGCGGATTATCAACTCATCGCGCGGCTGAAGGCCGCGCGGTTACTCCCATCATCATCATCATCAATATATGCCTTGCACGGCTGAAGGCCGCGCAGTTACTTCGGTCATCGCACGGCGCCCGCCGGTTATGGCCTGACGCCGCGCGGATTATCAACTCATCGCGCGGCTGAAGGCCGCGCGGTTACTCCCATCATCATCATCATCAATATATGCCTTGCACGGCTGAAGGCCGCGCAGTTACTTCGGTCATCGCACGGTGCCCGCCGGTTATGGCCTGACGCCGCGCGGATTATCAACTCATCGCACCTTTCTCTCTATATATCCAGCTCTATAACCTCGATCGTCGGTCCGTTGGGGACAGTCCTCGACCATGCAGTACGCCTTGGCCGCGTCCCTCCACATGGTTGCGTCCCCATGCCCAACCGGAACGCAATATGGCGCCGCTCACCCCGACTGTACCTTGCCCTCAGACATGTTTCCGCATAGGAGCGGGACTAGAGGCCGACTTGGCTCCGTAATTTAATCAACAACATCGTTTCCATCCCAAACCGCCCGACACCTGTACGAGTAGACGCACCGTCGATCCCCCGCCCACCAAACTCGCGGAGCCGCCCCTGCCGGCATAGACAAACGCGCGGACCGGCGCACGGTGCTGCGATGGCAGCCACGCCCACCGGCGCGACTGACATCGGCAGCCACGCCCACCGAACTCGCGGCGCCGCTCCCGCCTGCATAAGCAAACACGCGGACCGGTGCACGGCGTCGTGATGATGGCCACGCCCACCGGCGCCACAACATCGACGGCTACGCCCACCGAACACCATGGTGCCGCCCCCCCCCCGGTATAGACAACCGTGCGGACCAGTGCATGGTGCTGCGACGACAGCCACGCCCACCGGCGCGACAAACATCAACAGCCACGCCCACCGACTCGCGGTGACGCCCCCGCCGGCATAGACAAACGCGCGGACCAGTGCACGGTGCTGTGATGACAGCCCCGCCCACCGGCGCGACTAACATCGGCAGCCACGCCCACCGAACTCGCGGCGCCGCCCCCGCCTGCATAAGCGAACACGCGGACCGGTGCACGGCGTCGTGATGATGGCCACGCCCACCGGCGCCACAGCCTTGACGGCCACGCCCACCGAACACAAGGGTGCGCCCCCCCCCCCCCCCCCCCGGTATAGACAACCGTGCGGACCAGTGCATGGCTGCGACGACAGCCACGCCTACTGGCGCGACAAACATCAACAGCCACGCCCACCGACTCGCGGTGACGCCCCCGCCGGCATAGACAAACGCGCGGACCAGTGCACGGTGCTGTGATGACAGCCACGCCCACCGGCGCGACTAACATCAACAGCCACGCCCACCGAACTCGCGGCGCCGCTCCCGCCTGCATAAGCAAACACGCGGACCGGTGCACGGCGTCGTGATGATGGCCACGCCCACCGGCGCCACAACATTGACGGCTACGGACCACACGGGCACGCACGGCACGGGGCACGCACGGCACGGACCTTACGAGGGCAAGCATGCAAACATCTGAACCGCATGACACAGATCTGGCCAATGCGAGCGGTTATCTGCCCCGGCGACGCGTCATAGAACGCGTCATATCTGCCCCAGTGACGCGGCACCCAAGTATACATCGACGAACACACGGACCGTCCGTCCCGACGTACTTGGGCGAGCTACACGGGCGACACGGCACGGGTTTGCCCGGGGACAGACTGACAGGCACCCGGACCACACTGCATAGTCTCCGGCAAGATAAACGGGCGGCCTACACGGATGACACGGCACGGGCCCTACCACCAAAGACAGCTTACACGGCCGTGCAGACAACGACATATGGGCGTACGGGTCACACGGACCGACGGACGAGTACGGGGACCCCTATAACGCCGTCCGAACTGGTGCAACCGGACGGCTGACACGGGTGAACCGGCACGGGCCGTGCACGCAACGATAGACGGGCACACGGACAATGCAACGGTCACTACAAAGGGGTACACGGGCTTACCTTCCGTATCCGTGGCGCGCCAAACAGTGGGCGAATATGCCATTCTCTTCTTCTCCAACGGCCGTCCGCGCAACTACCTGCTCCGGCTGCGGTCACTGTCTCGGCGCGGCGACTCACCCCTCCGCGCGTCTTACCCGTATTTCGCCCCACCGTTAGACGCGTTAGGTTCGTAGCACACATACAAATGTATTGCTAAATTTACCTCACACCCGCGCACAAACGTTAGCGAATCCGCTATTTACACAACTACACTACAACAAACAAGTCTCATCCCGCCACCCGGGGCCCGGCGTCAGTGTTGGGACCCTCCCGTCCCGGGGCCCGGCGTCAGTGTTGGGACCCTCCCGTCCCGGGGCCCTTTCATCCCGGGGAGTGGGCCTTGGGAGCCAGCCCGAGCTGCCCGGCAAAACGAGGTCGGTACGTCACCCTTTTGCTGGTGTTCTGCGTCGTCTTACATCTCGACCCGTTCGGATGTTGTTACACCCAGCAGCAGTAGTCTCCGCTCCCCGGCACAATAGCGCACACCCGCTCGCTTCCGCCTCCCGTACAGTTCTCTCACTCCTTCCCGGGGAGGTTGGGTCCCGCGGCATAAGCCCCTCCCCCTTTCACCCCCGGCAACCCCTCCGGCATTCCCCAGTCCTCCCATTCGCTACACACGCATATCCGCTGCCGTTAACTCCTCCTACGACACCGCCGGATCTGCCCGCGGCGTCCAGCTGGTGGCGTCCGGCTGGCGCCGTCGTGTCCGCCTCGCCAGACGCCGACATACGAGCCGGCGTCTTTTCTTGGGCGCGGCGACGCGACGGCGTCTTTGATGATCGGCGTCTCCTCTCTCCTTTCACCATTACGCCGCCATCCGGGGCTCGTTGCGCCGTCAGACAGCCGGCCCGGGCGCCGCGAAATTGGTTTCAGATGTGGCGATGTCGCCTATCAGTCCCGTATTCCGCGTGGCCCGGACGGCTGACCGCTGCGGTAATGATTCGTGCCCCGTCCGGTGTCCGAAGGTACGGTGTCTGGTGGCGCACGGACTCACATCTGGCGTCGGGTGGGTCCGGCCCGGCCAGGCAGCGGGTGTAGTGCCGCGCTTATCCTGTGCCGTAGCAGCCCTACACCTTTCCACAAGTCAGGGGTGGAGTGCATCTGCACGTGCGCACGTGCTCACCCCTATTCTATATCTCAGGAATGGCTGAGCCGATTGTGTTCAAATTTGGTGTGTGGTTAGGGACCTCTCAACCGCCAGTTTCCCACAAGTCAGGGATGGGGTGCCTCTGCACGTGCGCACGTGTACACCCCTATTCTATATCTCAGGAACGGCTGAGCCGATTGTGTTCAAATTTGGTGTGTGGTTAGGGATCCCTCCTTCGCCGCCTACTCACAAGTCATGGGTGGGGTGCCTCTGCACGTGCGCACGTTTTTTGTATCTCAGGAACTACTTGCCCGATCGGGTTGAAATTCACCATACATTTATTTCGCGCTCGCTCGTTCATCGCCAACTACGGCGCCTTACTGGTATACACCAGCAATACTATGGTTGGATTTCTGTATTGACAAATACATCCATTCATATTTATTACTTTGACTTGGGAAGTACTTTGTTCCTAAAGGATCTCAAACTTCTGTTACGAGATGTATTGCATGTATACTATTACTTAATCCGCTACTAGCTGTTGTTACGACCGAGCGTGAAGCGCTCGCTCGTCCTTCCGTGGTATATGGGAAAAATCTGAATTAGCGGCCCGGCCCGACCCGGCCCGTGGCGACGCTTTTGAGAAGCTAATATCTCTGCAACCGCACGCCCGATTGACAAGCGGGTTTCTTTGCTGAGTAGCCCCATCCAACCAAACTTGTTTGAGACCGGTGCCGACTCACGTGGGTCACTACCACTGCACGTGGCGCGTACCGCGTAAGGGTTGTTGAAAGGTGTTTTCTCGCAAAAACTCCGCAACGGCTGGGCCGATTGTGTTCAAATTTGGTGTGGTTAGGGACCTCTCAGCCGCCACTTTTCCACAAGTCATGTGTGGCGTGCCTCTGCACGTGCGCACGTGCACACCCCTATTATATATCTGAGGAACGGCTGAGCCGATTGTGTTCAAATGTGGTGTGTGGTTAGGGATTTTTTGCCCCCGGACCGGCCTATAGCTATTTTCCGGGGTGGGGAAATTACTTCTGGCAATTTGCCAGGAAAAGAGTTACGTTAACCGGTTTATGTGAACCCGGAGCTTGCTAGGGAGTAGGGTATCTATTTTACGTTACTAATTACGTTAACCGGTTTATGTGAACCCGGAGAGTTTATTGTTCAAAGTGAATATAATATCTAACATTACGTTAAGTATTTCGTTCAAGGTAAAAAATAATATATCTAGCATTACGTTAAGTATTTCGTTCAAGGTAAAAAATAAGTAAAACACGAGACACACATACATACATATTTTATTACATACACTTGAACACAGTGTCAGTGTTGATGGAGCCAGGGGTGCCATCATTGCAACAACGGGAGACTGTTGCCAGTCTCCCTGGCTCCGGCCCTCGGCGAGACCTGGTTGTGGGGTGTATTTAGCTGGGAGAAAAGTCCTGAATAATAAAAAAACAGCCTCTAAGGCAAAGGGGAAAAAACCTGCGCGGAAGGCCAAAAATGCGCTAGGCCAAAAAAAAACTGTTATATTTGATTAGCTAAACGTGTTTGGTAGAGATAATCTAAGAGGAGACCTATCAATTCAGGATAATTATCACCTAACAGTGTTTGAAGATTTAATGTGATGCGATTTGGTTGTGTATAATTAATAATGTTCTGTCGTTTATCGTTGTGTACTGGGCAAGTAATTAGTAAGTGCTTAATTGTGTAGCGCGGATAACCTGGGCAATGTTGGCAATTTGGTGGCGGAAGATTCTCCATAATATAATAATGAGTAATTTTTGTATGACCGAGGCGGAGGCGCGCCAATATCACCTCCTTCTCTCTACAATTCTGGTGACTAGATATAAAATGTTGGACTTTTGGCTTGATCGGATAAAGATGAAAATGCGGAGCAGCGTCCCACTCGCGCTGGCGCAATATGCTAAGTTGAGAATTAATATAATTTAAAACGTCTGATACAGGGCTTGGAACATGGTTTTCTGAAGGTAATTCTAGGCTCAATTTCGCAAGTCTGTCGGCTTCCTCGTTTCCCGGGATACCGGCGTGTCCTGGGATCCAAAGGAATTTAATACTGTTGTTTTTACTGTTTAAATACTTGATTAGCTGTCTGATTTTAAATACTATCGGGTTTCTACAGTCACTAATCGAGGAAATGGCCGTGAGCGAGGCGGACGAGTCTGTGCAAATGACTACTTCCTTAAGTTTTTCTTTTCTGACATATATTAAAGGAAATGGTCCACCTTCAACATTAGTTTTAAACTGAGATAGCAGTTTTGTAGCCCGTGTTGAGAAATCCTTATCTTGACTGTTTTCTTGACTGAAAAGACTCTCCAGCCGAAGATATTTGACGTTTTGGCGAAGGAATGCGGCGTTTTTTTTTCTTCCCCAGAACGGCCTATAGCCATTTTCCGGGGAGGGGCAATGACCTCTGGCAATTTGCCAGGCAAAAAACTACGTTAACCGGTTTATGTGACCCGGAGCAAACTAGGGACTAGGGCAGCTATTTTACGTTACTAATTACGTTAACCGGTTTATTTGTACCCGGAAAAATTATTTGTTTAAAGTAAATATAATATCTAACATTACGTTAAGTATTTCGTTCAAGGTCAAAAATAAGTAAAACACGAGACACACATACATACATATTTTTATTACATACACACCCAGCTGGTGACAGGTCCTAGGTCGGTCTGGTCTGGTTGTGTGAGTGCTCGGAGTGTGCTCAACATAACTCGCCGCGGCCGGTCCCGCGGGGGTGCACTTCCCTGCCCAAAAGAATATACACTCCCGGGAACCGTGTGCAGCGAGCTATGTCGTGGTGCCTGGAGCACACTCCAGATCAGATCTGGTGTGACAAATCTGATCCAGTATGGTAGTGTGGGTGCTCCGAGTATGCTACAACTGCCGCGACACGGTCCTCAAGCGTGCGCGGAGTCATGTTGTACGAGCTGGCCTCTATCTCAGGTATTGAACAACTCGGGTGTGTGTGTGTGTGATAGCATCTGTTGGTCAGTGCGATGCCGTGAGCGAGAGCCTAATCGCACTACCGGCCCCTGCACTGACCAGGGACCAAGCAATGAAGGTGTGGGGGTGTCATAGCAAGTGTTAGGTGATGCCTGCGACCACCTGCCTGGACCTGGGTATAGAATAATACAGTGTATTATTGTGCAGTTTGGAACAGTGTCAGTGTTGATGGAGCCGTGGGGGTGCCGTCATTGCAACAACGGGAGACTGTTGCCAGTCTCCCTGGCTCCGGCGCCTCGGCGAGACCTGGTTGTGGGGTGTATTTAGCTGGGCGAAAAGTCCTGAATAATAAAAAACCCAGCGTCTATCGCAAAGGGGAAAAAATCTGCGCGGTGGGCCAGAAATGCGCAGGGTCAAAAACCCCTGTTATATTTGTTTAGCTAAACGTGTTTGGTAGAGATAATCTAAGAGGAGACCTATCAGTTCAGGATAATTATCACCTAGCAGTGTTTGAAGATTTAATGTGATGCGGTTTTGTTGTGTGTAATTAATAATGTTCTGTCGTTTATCGTTGTGTACTGGGCAAGTAATAAGTAAGTGTTTGATTGTGTAGCGCGGTTAACCTGGGCAATGTTGACAATTTGGTGGCGGGAGATTCTCCATAATATAATAATGAGTAATTTTTGTATGACCGAGACGGAGTCGTGCCAATATTACCTCCTTCTCTCTACAATTCTGTTGACTAGATATAAAATGTTGGACTTATGGCTTAATTGGATAAAGATGAAAATGCGGAGCGGCATCCCACTCGCTTTGGCGCAGTACGCTAAGTTGAGAATTGATATAATTTAAAACGTCTGATACTGGGCTTGGAAGTTGGTTTACTGAAGGTAATTCTAGGCTCAATTTCGCAAGTATGTCGGCTTCTTCGTTTCCCGGGATACCGGCGTGTCCAGGGATCCAGAGGAATTTAATACTATTGTTTTTACTGTTTAAATACTTGATTAGTTGTCTGATTTTAAATACTATCGGGTTTCTACAGTCACTAATCGAGGAAATGGCCGTGAGCGAGGCGGACGAGTCTATGCAAATGACTACTTCCTTAAGTTTTTCTTTTCTGACATATATTAATGCTAATAAAATGGATGACAATTCCGCTGTGTATACGCTATTTATGTCGGGAAGTCTAAAGTTATTGCTAACTGTGTTTGTGTAGAATGCACCACCGGTTCGGCCTTCGCCCCGTGAACCGTCTGTGTATATGTATGTGTATGTGTTGTGTTGTGCTTTGTGTTCGTGGAAGAGTGTGAGTGTCTCTGCTGCGGTGACTGTGTTTTTGTTGTGTGTGAAGAGGCGGTGTGTGTCTGGTGTTGTGTCGAGCCAGTGAGATGTGAGTGGTGGTGTTGGCATTGTGGTGATGTGAGCGATGTTGAATAGTGTGAGTGTTTGTCTGATTCTGTGACTGATAAGCGGGTGTCGTTTTTGTAGTAGTGTTTGTCGTCTAGTGGGTGCGGGGTGATTTAAGATGTGGAATGTTGGGCGTGTGGGGTGTGAACTTGCTCTGGCGTAGAATCTAAGTAATGTGTATTTGCGTCGGCGGCAGAGTGTGGGAATGTTTGTGTCGATGTGTAAGTTTGTGGTGTTGGTGGTGCGGCAGGCTCCAGTCACGATGCGCAAGGCAGTGTTTTGGACAGTTTGCAACTTTTTAATTTGTTTGGAACATATGTCATCAAATAAGAATGCGTTATAGTCCAGTACTGGACGTATCAGGGAAGTATATAGTTGGAGGAGAGTGGCACGATCCGCGCCCCACTCTCGACCAGCCAATGACTTCATTATATTAATTCGTCGCGTACATCTCTGCACTACATCATTGAAGTGTGGGATGAACGAGAGACGTGTGTCTAGCGTTACTCCCAGATACTTGAATGATTTGACAAAAGGGATAATTTGATTGTTATATTTTAATGGAATGTAGGGTTCCACATATGCAGGTTTCTTTGAAAAAATTAGAGATGCAGATTTACTTGGAGAAACTTCCAGACCCCATTGGTCGCACCAAACCTTTATATCAATGAGTACTAGTTGTAACGTTTTGCTGGCTTGATCGACACTCGGGTGCGAGAACCACACCGCCAGGTCATCAGCGTACATTGCAAATTTGAGACCTTTGTCGATCTTGTTAATATTACTGAAAATGTCGTTAATCATAATTGAAAATAGGGTCGGGGAGAGGACCGATCCCTGTGGGACACCGTGGTCCTGATTTTGATTTGGAGAATATGTGTTGCCGCACCTTACATTAAAAGTTCTATTTTCTAAAAAGTTTTGGATAAATTTGGCGAGTCGACCTCGAATTCCGGCCTTATGGACCTTTACTAGAAGTGCGGTTTTGTTGACTCTGTCAAACGCAGCTCTCAAATCAAGAAAGAGGGCAATTGTGACCTCTCTCCCTCGAAAGCCGCGCTGGACAGAGTCGACAAGACCAACTAAATTGTCCGCAGTGGAGCGACCAGGTCGAAAACCACTTTGGTGTGGGGTAAGTAAATTATTTGATTCAATATATGTCCTGATGCGTCCGTTAACCATGCGTTCGAATAGTTTACATGCACAACTAGTTAGAGAAATAGGGCGATAGCTAGCGGGAGAAGATTTAGGTTTGCGAGGTTTATGTATAGGAATTAGCGTACTATTATGCCAAGTTTCAGGGAAAGTGCCGTCAAACCACATGGTATTGAAGGCTGTTAGTAAGTTGGTGAGACCAGTCTCTGTCAAGTTTTTAAAGAAGGAGTAGTCAATTTGATCTGGCCCTACAGAAGTTTTACCACATTTACCTATAGCGTACGTTAACTCTGAGTTGGTAAAAAGGGAGTTGTATATTTCTACGTTATTAGAGTCAAAGCTAATAGATTGAAATTGATCGTTAAGTTGGTTAGCAAAAGTTGGTGTACATTGTTGCGTTGATGATATGTTAGCGCAGTGTTGTGCAAATTGTGTTGCCACCTCTAGGGGAAGCGTGTAAGATGTGTTGTGTATTTGTAAGTGTGGGATTTTGTATGCCGGTGGTCTTTTATTTGAAAATGATTTAATTAATGTCCAAATTTTTGAGAGGGAGGTAAATCGATTAAAGGTAGATGAGAATTCCTGCCAAGACTCTTTTTTTGCTTTGTCAATGATTGTTTTAGCCAGAGAGCGAGTTTTCCGTACTTCGTGTTCGTTTTCTGCAGTTATACAAGCTTGAAATTTTCGAAATGCTCTTTTCCGGAGGGCAACAGCTCTTTGACATTCTGTGTTCCACCACGGGGCAGTACGCTGCCTCGGGTGGTGTTGTGTGTGTGTGCGTGTGTGTGGGATGTGCTGATGTGCTGATGCGAGAATAGTGTTTAAAAATGTGTTAATGTCGGTCTGGGAGTCTGCGGGGTGACTAGTGTCAATGTGTTTTTGGAAGGAGGACCAATCGGCTTTGCGAAGGTTCCATCTAGGGAGAGAGTAAAAATTTGTCTGTCCTGAAGGGACTTGAAGTTCTAAGTGAATTGGATAATGATCGCTAAAAAGAGGGTCAGATTGTGCATTAAATGTAAAAAGAGTCGCGATGCGTGGTGTGGCGAAGGCGAGATCAATGGCGCTGTAAGTCACCTCACCTCCTGAGTGGTGTACGTGTGTGGGTGATTGGTCGTTAAGGAAGACCAAATTATGCCGGTCCAGAAGGTCCAGCATAATTTGGCCGCGACGAGAGTTCCGAAGGCAGCCCCACGCCCGACTATGCGCGTTGAAGTCGCCCATAATCAGACATGGGGTGTTAATATTTGTAATAAGCTGGGAAAAAGAATCAATGTCTATGTCCTCAGTAGGACGGAAATAAATTGAGATAAGAGTTAGTTCTAGCTGAGCGATTTTAATATTAACGCCGACTGCGTCTAAGGTTGTTTGAAGGTCGATTTGATGATGCAAAAGTTGGTTTGAAATAAGCAAAGCCGAGCCGCCTCGGCGAGGTGATGCATTTACGTTATTTGTGTAAAGGCTATAACCGGCGATTTTCAAGGTATAATTATTAAAGTCGGCGTCAATAAAATGGGTTTCCTGAACAGCGGCTACTAACGGATTATTATTTAAGACGTAATGTTTGAATTGCCCCCAATGGGATATTAAAGATCTAATATTCCATTGGAGGACAAATTCTGACTGTTGATTATTCATTTAGATTTACTTTTACTGTCCAAGCCTTGCCTGGAGGTCGCTCGAGTATGCCTGCGGGGGCGGGCGGCCGGGCGGGAGGGCGAGGAGGAGTGGGAGCGCGATGAACCTGATTGGGTGTCACTCTCCGAGAGTCGGGAAGGGGAGTGGGCGGGGCGGGCGGGCGGGGAGTTGGAGCGGGAGGGCGGGGGAGGGGAGTGGAAAGGGGCGGGCGGGCGGGGAGTTGGAGCGGGAGGGCGGGGCGGGGTTGCGGGCGATTGATTGGGAGACGGCTCTCATGAGAGAGTCGTCCGAGGAGTCCTCCGAGAGTCGGCACTCCGCTGGTGCTGCGGAGGCCGGGGAGGCGGGGCCTGAGTCGATGTTCGACTCGGCTGGGGAGGGGGAGCGCGGTGCCGGTGGATCAGCGGCAGCGGCGCACTCGAGGTCAGCCAGAGATGCCTTTGGGGACTGGCATGGTGGTCGGGGGGTCTGGCGGTTGGGGGGTCTGGCGGGAGGCCGGTTGGGTGGGGGGGGGAGGTTCCGGGAGGGGGAGGGGCGGCCAAGCGCCAGGGGCGAGACCTGGGGAGAGCGGGGCGTCCGGTGGGCGCCGACTGTCGCGCCTTTCATCGCGCTTCAGGCGTTCCGCCTCGCGAGCGAGGCCCCAGGCTCTACACCGGCGGTCCCAGGCCGGGTGGGCCTGGTCGCACGTGGCGCAGCGTGCTGCGCGCGTGCACCCTTCGGTGCCGTGCTCGCCTGCGCACCGTCCACAGGTGGCGGTGCGCACCCGGCAGGTCCACTTGAGGTGGCCGTAGTGCCAGCACTGCTGACACTGCCGGGGGGGGGGGGGGGATCCACTCCCTGACGGGGGCGGCCACGTACCCACAATGGATGTGGGTAGGCAGCTCCCTGCCTCTGAAGCGGAGCCGAATCAGCGGGTTGGGCTGATCGGGTCGCTTTTTTGTGGGCGAGAGGCGCGTGACCTCGCACACCCCTTGGTGTGCGAGCTCTCGGAGGAGGTTGTCCTCCGAGAGGGTGGCCACGTCTGGGCACCACACCAGACCCTCCACGGAGTTTAGGTGCGCCGGGGCTTCCACGGCGACCTCCGCTCCGTTGAAGGTTGTCCGACCCATCAGACGGACGTTCTGTTCGGACGTCAGCGTCTCGATCAGGAGGGCTCCTGATCGGATGGGCTTTGCGCTGTCAACGTCGCCACCACAGATGGCGACCAGCCAGCGCCGGACATGGAACGGGTTGATCGTTCTGAACGGGAGTCCATCCGTTCGCCACATAAGGAGGCGAGCGGGCCCGTTCGGAGGGGTGGGGTCGGGGGGAGCTGTGCTCCGGGTCGGCTTCTGGGATGCCCCTGAGGGGGGCGGGGAGTGGAGCCGGCCTGGGGAGTGCGTGGTCGCGCACCGGGGGACCCCAGAGGGGGGTCGGGTGGGTCGGGGGGACGGGAGTCCGGCGACTGCCAGGCACCTGGACGGGGCGGGCGGGGCCCCTGAGGGGGGCTGGGAGGGGGACCCCTGAGGGGGGTCGGGGGACGCGGGCGGGGCCCCTGAAGGGGGCTGGGAGGGGGACCGTCCAGGGGGGCACGCGGTCGCGCACCGGAGAACCCCGGAGGGGGGTCGGGCGGGTCGGGGGGGGGGGCGGGGTTCCGGGGGTAGCCATCGTCGTGGCTCAGGAGGATAGGATGGGGGCTAACTATTTACTTTAATTGCCACACACGACAGAACGTGTTGGCACCTGCAAGTTAACTGCCCAAAAGTGGAGAGGGACCTACGCCGTGGAGGAGGCCTATTGCCAATAAAAAATTGTGCTAATGAAACTGCCTACTTAAAAATATCTAAAGGCTACCTATCTAAGGGTCTAACGACCCTGCCACAAGCACGTGGACAGGGTCCCGCACCCGGAAGCGGTGGAGGGCTGGAGAAGGCTGGCTAGAAGGCGTCCGTGGTCCGATGTCGTTGAGATCGATGAATGCGGCGCATATATGATATACCGTACCGTCTGAATTGTGCCAGCACTGCATGGAGTATGCGCAGACCAATAACGCACACGATGCAATTAATAATTTACAACCTTCTGTCCTGAATTGGCGCGATGTAGGACCATTTTTAAAAAGAAAAAAAGAAACTGTATTACAAAATATAATAAAATCGTGTTCTGAAATTTTTCCCGAAGGTGAACTATTTCCTTTAATGCTAATAAAATGGATGACAATTCCACTGTGTTTACGCTATTTATATCCGGAAGTCTAAAGTTGTTGCTAGCTGTGTTTGTGAAGTATGCACCACCGGTTCGGCCGTCGCCTCGAGAGCCGTCTGTGTATATGTATGTGGAATGTGTATGTGTTGTGTTGTGCTTTGTGTTCATGGAAGAGTGTGTGTGTCTCTGCCGCCGTGACTGTGTTTTTGTTGTGTGTGAAGAGGCGGTGTGTGTGGTGTTGTGTCGAGCCAGTGAGGTGTGAGTGGTGGCGTTGGCATTGTGTTGATGTGTGGAATGTTGAATAGTGCGAGTGTTTGTCTGATTCTGTGACTGATGAGTGGGTGTCGTTTTTGTAGTAGTGTTTGTCGTCTTGTGGGTGCGGGGTGGTTTAAGATGTGGAATGTTGGGCGTGTGGAGTGTGAACTTGCTCTGGCGTAGTATCTGAGTAGTGTGTATTTGCGTCGGCGGCAGAGTGTGGGGATGTTTGTGTCGATGTGTAAGTTTGTGGTGTTGGTGGTGCGACAGGCCCCAGTCACGATCCGCAAGGCAGTGTTCTGGACAGTTTGCAGTTTTTTGATTTGTTTAGAACATATATCGTCAAATAAGAATGCGTTATAGTCCAGGATTGGACGTATTAGGGAAGTATATAACTGGAGGAGAGTGGAACGATCTGCGCCCCACTCTCGTCCAGCCAATGACTTCATAATATTAATTCGTCGCGTACATCTCTGCACTAAATCATTAAAGTTTGGAATGAACGAGAGACGAGTGTCTAACGTTATTCCCAGGTACTTGAATGATTTGATGAAAGGGATATTTTGATTGTTATATTTTAATGGAATGTAGGGTTCCACATATGCAGGTTTTTTCGAAAAAATGAGGGATGCCGATTTACCTGGTGAAATTTCCAGACCCCATAGGTCGCACCATACCTTTATATCAATAAGTACTAGTTGTAAAATTTTACTGGCTTGATCGACGCTGGGGTGAGAGAACCACACCGCTAGATCATCAGCATACATTGAAAATTGGAGACCTTTGTCGATCTTATTAATATTACTGAAAATGTCGTTAATCATTATTAAAAATAGGGTTGGGGAGAGGACCGATCCCTGTGGGACACCGTGGTCCTGATTTTGATTTGGAGAATATGTGTTGCCGCACCTTACATTAAAAGTTCTGTTGTCTAAAATGTTTTTTTAAAATAAATTTGGCGAGTCTTCCTCGGATTCCGGCCTTATGGACCTTTACTAAAAGTGCAGTCTTATTGACTCTGTCAAACGCAGCTCTCAAATCAAGGAAGAGGGCAACTGTGACCTCTCTCTCTCGAAAGCCGCGCTGGACAGAGTCGATAAGACCAACTAAATTGTCCGCAGTGGAGCGACCAGGTCGAAAACCACTTTGGTGTGGGAAAGTAAATTGTTTGATTCAATGTATGTCCTGATACGTCCGTTAAAGGAAATAGTTCACCTTCGGAAATTTTTCAGAACACGATTTTATTATATTGTTTAATACAGTTTCTTCTTTTCTTTTCAAAAATGGTCCTACATCGCGCCAATTCAGGACAGAATGTCGTAAATTATTAATGTTATGGTGTGCGTTATTGGTCTGCGCATGCGCCCTGGTAGTGCTGGCACTCTCAGACGGTACGGTATATCATATATGCGCCGCATTCCTTCGCCAAAAAGTCAAATATCTTCGGCTGGAGAGTCTTTTCAGCCAAGAAAAGTTGTAGATAAGGATTTCTCAACACGGGCTACAAAACTGCTATTTCAGTTCAAAATCCCATGTTGAAGGTGAACTATTTCCTTTAACCATGCGTTCGAATAGTTTACATGCACAAGTAGTTAGGGAAATAGGGCGATAGCTAGCGGGAGAAGATTTAGGTTTGCGAGGTTTAAGTATAGGAATTAGCGTGCTACTATGCCAAGATTCAGGGAAACTGCCATCAAACCACATGGTATTGAAGGCTGCTAGCAAGTTAGTGAGACCAGTCTCCGTCAAGTTTTTGAAGAAGGAGTAGTCAATTTTGTCTGGCCCTACAGAAGTTTTACCACATTTACCAATAGCGTATGTTAACTCTGAGTTAGTGAAAAGAGAGTTATAGATTTCTACGTTGTCAGAGTCAAAGTTAAGAGATTTAAATTGATTGTTAAGCTGGTTAGTGAAGGTTGGTGTACATTGTTGTGTTGATGATATGTTAGCGTAGTGTTGAGCAAATTGTGTTGCCACCTGTAGGGGAAGCGTGTAAGATGTGTTGTGTATTTGTAAGTGTGGGATTTTGTATGACGGTGGTCTTTTATTTGAAAATGATTTAATTAGTGTCCAAATTTTTGAAAGGGAGGTAAATCGATTAAAGGTAGATGATAATTCCTGCCAAGATTCTTTTTTTGCTTTGTCAATGATTGTTTTAGCCAGAGAGCGGGTCCTCCGTACTTCGTGTTCGTTTTCTGCAGTTATACAAGCTTGAAATTCCCGAAATGCTCTTTTCCGGAGGGCAACAGCTCTCTGACATTCTGTGTTCCACCACGGGGCAGTGCGCTGCCTCGGGTGGTGTTGTGTGTGTGTGCGTGTGTGTGGAATGTGTTGGTGAGCTGATGCGAGAATAGTGTTTAAAAATGTGTTAATGTCGGTCTGGAAGTCTGCGGGGTGACTAGTGTCAATGTGTTTTGAAAGGAGGACCAGTCGGCTTTGCGAAGGTTCCATCTAGGCAGGGAGTAAAAATTTGTCTGTCCTGAAGGGACTTGTAGTTCTAAGTGAATTGGGAAATGATCGCTAAAAAGAGGGTCAGATTGTGCGTTAAATGTAAAAAGAGTCGCGATGCGTGGTGTGACGAAGGCGAGATCAATGGCGCTGTAAGTCACCTCGCCTCCTGAATGGTGTATGTGTGTGGGTGACTGATCGTTAAGGAAGACCAAATTATGCCGGTCCAGTAAGTCCAGCAAAATTTGGCCTCTGCGGGTGTTCCGGCTGCATCCCCATGTCCGACTATGCGCGTTGAAATCGCCCATAATCAGACACGGGGTGTTAATATTTGTAATAAGCTGGGAAAAAGAATAAATGTCTATTTCCTCAGTCGGACGAAAATAAATAGATATTAAAGTAAGTTCTAGCTGAGCGATTTTAATATTAACGTCGACTGCGTCTAAGGTTGTTTGAAGGTCGATTTGGTGATGCAAAAGTTGGTTTGAAATAAGCAAAGCCGAGCCGCCTCGGCGCGGTGATGCGTTTACGTTATTTGTATAAAGGCTATAGCCCGATATTTTGAAAGTGTAGTTATTAAAGTCGGCGTCAATAAAGTGGTTTCCTGAACGGCGGCTACTAACGGATTATTATTTAAGATATAATGTTTGAATTGCTCCCAATGGGATATTAAAGATCTAGCATTCCATTGGAGGACGAATTCTGATTGGTTGTTAATCATCGGGAGTTACTTTCCAGACCACGCCTCGCGGTCGCCCGTGTACGCCTGCGGCCGGAGCGGGGGCGGCTCGACCTGTCTGTAGGGAGCTGGGCGGGGTGGAAGGGCTGGAAGCCTGTGTCGCTTTCCTCTGAGAGCAGGGGAGGGGGAGGAGGGGCGGGAGGGCGGGGAGCGGGAGGGGCGAGGCTGGGTATGGGGGCTGGTCACGCGGCGGGTGACTGCTCTGATCAGGGAGGTATCTGACTCGCCTGCGGACGAGTCGTCGGAGTCTTCCTCCGTGGACGAGGCCGTGGTCTGGGGACCTGAGTCCCGGGACCCGGCTGGGGACTCCGCCAGATGTTCGGCGGGGGTGGGCGTGGGTGCCACTGGGGCACGGCCAGCGTCCGTGGGGGACTCGGCTTGGGAGGGGCAGGACTCCGGGTCTGCCTTTGGCGGCCGCTCGCGGGGGCGCTCTGGCTGAGCAGCCGGCGGCGCCGGTGGGGAGGACCCGCGTGTGGTCCGACGGGGAGAGGGCGTGGTTCGGGTGGGCGTTGGCAGCAGCGGCCATACGCTGGGAGCCAGCGCTGGGATGGGAGGTGGTGCGATAGGAGTCGCCCGTCGGGCCTTGGTCTCCTCGACCACAGCCTGTCGGGCCGGGCAGTCCCGGGACCACGCGGCGTGGGGTCCGCCGCACGACACGCAGCACTTCGCTGCGGTGTCGTCACCGTCGCAGTGGGCCGTCTCGTGAGACGCGGCGCACTTCCCACAGGTGGGGAGACGGGCGTGGCAGGTCCGCTGGTGGTGCCCGAAGCGCCAGCAGAACCGGCACTGCTGGAGCCCTGGGGTCCACTCTGTTACTGCGGCTCTGATGTAGCCGCAGTAAATCTGGTCAGGCAGGTCAAGCCCCCGGAACCGGAGCTTGACCATCGGATTAGGTCCCGGCTTCTGGGACCTCATCCGCACGACCTCGGTGACCCCTTGGGTCACGAGCTCCTGGAGGAGCACGGCCTCGGTCAGGCCGCTCACTTCGGGGCAGTAGATGAACCCCTGGCAGGAGTTCATCCTGTCAGGGGCGGTCACCTCACAGGCCACGTCAAGAAAAGACGTGATGCCTATCAGCCGCTCTGTCTGCTGGTCAGACAGTGTCTGGACCAGCAGACCGCCGTTCCGGATGGTTTTGGCGAAGGCCACCTCTCCGCAAAGGGTGACCAGCCGTCGGCGGATCGCGAAGGGGTTCGCGTACCGGAAGCTGACCCCGTCCTGCCTCTGGATGAGGAGGAGAGCCGATCCGTCGGGTGGAGAGGTGTCTGGCGGGAGCCAGGCACCGGGACGGTCAGGGCGGGGCTCCTGATGGGAGCCGGGGGATCGGGGGCGCGCGCCGGTGCGGGAGGGAGGAGACCCCTGAGGGGGTCGGGAGGGTCGGGGGGGGGGGGGGGTCCGGGGAGGTAGCCATCGTGGCCAGAGGATCAGGGGATAGGGGCTAACCGATTACTTTAACTTGCCACACACGACAGAGCGTGTTGGCAACTGCAAATTAAACTACAAAAAGTGGAGGGGACCTAATCCGTGGAGGAGGCCTATTGCCAATAAAAAATTGTATCTAATGAGTCTACCTACTTAAAAATAGCTGTCTACCTATCTAAGGGTCTAACAACCCTGCCACACGCACGTGGTCAGGGTTCCGCACCCGGAAGCGGTGAAGGGCTGGCGAAGGCTGGTTGGTTGTCGTCCAAGGTCCGATGTCGATGAAAGGATGGTGGTTAGGGACCCTCCGCCTTCCCACAATTCATGTGGGGGGTGCCTCTGCACGTGCGCACGTGCACACCCCTATTATATATCTCAGGAACGGCTGAGCCTATTGTGTTCAAATTTTGTGTGTGGTTAGGGACCTCCAGCCGCCAATTTCCCACAAGTCAGGGGTGCCTCTGTACGTGCGCACTTTTGTTTTGTATCTCAGAAACTACTTGCCCATCGAGTTGAAATTCGCCATACATTTCCTTCGCGCTCGCTCGTTCATCGCCGACTACGGCGCCTTACTGGTATTACTTGGACGGAATTTTCCACGTTTGCGGCCGATCTCGAGATCGATATCAAGAGGCCATTACCTAGGTCATCCATCTTGATAACAGCCTTGACCTCGAACTGTGCGTGTTTCAGGCGTCGGTGAGATCTGCCTGCAGAATCCGACGGTGAACAGTCTGAACTCTGGCATGCTGATCGGACTGGTTGATGGCGTGACTCAGCTGGAGAAGGACGGATGCCGCGCCTTGCTGCTCACCTCTCACCTCAAATGGCCGCCTTCCCAAGCGTTGAAAGGTCCAAACAAAACGGATGAAAAGGCACGTTACAAGGATGGAAAATGCAGTATGACAGGTGGCATGGGCCATACCAACTTTCAAACAAGCGACCTTGTTACGCCAAGTGCACAATTTTGCAATTATGCAGTTTTAACGCCTATCTGCGCTACATTTGTGCAATGCCTTCCGGAGACGTGAACTCTTGTCTTCCGGAGACGTGAACTCTTGTCTTCTGGAGACGTGAACTCTTGTCTTCCGGAGACGTGAACTCTTGTCTTCCGGAGACGTGGACTCTTATCTTCCGGAGACGTGAACTCTTGTCTTCCGGAGACGTGAACTCTTGTTTTCCGGAGACGTGAACTCTTGTCTTCCGGAGACGTGAACTCTTGTCTTCCGGAGATGTGAACTCGTCTTCCGGAGATGTGAACTCTTGTCTTCCGGAGACGTGAACTCTTGTCTTCCGGAGACGTGAACTCTTGTCTTCCGGAGACGTGAACTCTTGTCTTCCGGAGACGTGAACTCTTGTCCTCCGGAGACGTGCACTCTTGTCTTCTGGAGATGTGAACTCTTGTCTTCCGGAGACGTGAACTCTTGTCTTCCGGATACGTGAACTCTTGTCTTCCGGAGACGTGAACTCTTGTCTTCCAGAGACGTGAACTCTTGTCTTCCGGAGACGTGAACTCTTGTTTTCCGGAGACGTGAACTCTTGTCTTCCGGAGACGTGAACTCTTGTCTCCTGGAGACGTGAACTCTTGTCTTCTGGAGACGTGAACTCTTGTCTTCCGGAGACGTGAACTCTTGTCTCCTGGAGACGTGAACTCTTGTCTCCTGGAGACGTGAACTCTTGTCGCACCTCTCCGGCCACCGACAGTGAAGCGCGGACACCGCGCAAAGGTTTATTTCTGATTGTCGATTTAAATTCGATACTTCCGACCGTGCCATGAAGTTTAGCGGGTCGAAGGTGGCCATGTATGCCGAGCAAACAGCGACACAACGTAGTGTCAACTGCTAGTTGAGGGCGCGTGGGTGTGTAATTGTACAAACTACAAACCACCAGGATACGAACCCTGTGGCATGCGTGTCAGACATTGTACACATACGCCAAGCCCGTACATATTTGTGACGGTTGAATTTATGCATTCTCTTGGCTGTGAAACGATACGTTAGCGCCTCGCAACGCTACACATTGGTGCGTGGCAACGGCGCAGAGACTGAGGAATATCGAGTTAAGTTTTCACCTTTCAGGGCGATTTTTACCACGCCTAACCAATCACCAATTCTTATGTTCAAACTTGATTAAAAGTGTAATGCCGTGAAAACACCATGTCGATGGTGCAGCGACTGTAACCGATCGAGCACATGTTGAGAGTAATTCCGAATGCTACGAAAAGACCTCTGAACATCACAAGAAACCTATAGACACTGTAACACGTAACCGACTGTTTAACCCGCGCACTGCTTGGGCTTTGCGCGGAACACGAACTGCAGGGGGTTGATTTCCGCTCCCCCTGAGATCTCGAAAACTACTCTACGTAGCGAGAAGCGGAAAAGGGCATTTGATAGCTTGGTACATGTTCTATCGAAAGTATTTCAGTGTTCTTTTAGGTCAGGTCAAAATTGAGGTCACCAGAGGTCATCAAAGGTCAAATTTTCCATTTTTTTCTCTCCTGTTTTAGGACATCGCTCCAGAAATTCCCATATATCTCAGAAACGATGCTAGTTAGAAACAAACGGAAAAAAGCAAACGCCAGCCAGTGAAATTTACAATCGCTAAGGTGTCCTCAGATTTGATCTCAGGTCAATATTTGAGGCTCCAGAGGTCAAAAAGAAAAGAAAAAAATCATTTTTTTTTTGCTAAATCCTGTTTTGCTATTAACTTTGTACTTAATAAAGATAACGAAAAACCGTTTTTTGCCATTGTGTTTATCTTGTCAAGACGCTTCGAATGATATACATGGTGACCTTGTTAAGTCAACTTAACAATTTTACCTCAGGTCAAGGTCAAGTGGTGACCCAAGTAGGGCATGTTGCATATGGGAAGACGTATCTCGATGAGACAAACACGTTGATGTCTGTTTTACTTCTCTATCTTCATTATGTTGGGAGTTATTGACAAAAAAAGTGATGGTGACCTCGCATGACCTCAAATAACCCAATAGGGGTCACTGAACAAAAATTACACTTCGATCATCAAGAATATCCTATAATAACACGATCCAGAAGTAATTGGACTAATATCATGCATATCCTTGAAATAGAAAGCATTTGTATATTTCCCCATTTACTTATTATGGGGAGGTTACGAAATTGACCTGACCTTAAGTCACAGATATCAAAATTCCGAGATATACGAATTGTAAGTACTTATGCCCTCATGACATCCTGTAAGTTTCAAACTGATCGGTGAAAAACTCTGGCTTTGGCACAACTGCAAACATTTTTGGAGGTGGGGTCACTTGACCTGGTCTGGTGACCTGACCTGAGATGACCCGAGGTTATTTGTTTTTTTCAAAGTGTGTGCAATTGATGTCCTAACAGGTGTGCCAAAACCCGGCGGCGCTGCGCCCCGCCGTTTTTTCGCTATCTTTGAAAAACCTTAGGGGGTGGGGGGGGGGCGGAAATCAACCCCCTGCAGTGCGCGGGTTAAGAAACTTCACTCATGGCTTCACACAAATGCATTCTGAGAATCCAGCTGAACACACCTGTTCATACAGTTAGTTTATTAAAACAGTACCGTCCCCCCCCCCAAAAAAAAAATTGCTACAGACACATTCAATTCCTCAAACGCAACTCCACAACAGAACAACACGTATGCGCTCCTCCAAACGCACATTCCACTTGCATTGTTTATATTGCACTATTTGTCATCCCTTTTAGTCATATATTTTCTAGTCCTTGGCAAAACACATACCATATCACCAGTATCGTTCTTCAACTGCCCTTCTTATTTACTTTTCTTGTTTTTGAGAGCTTCCAAATACTTGCCCATTTGGATTTGTACACGATCCAGCATTATATTGTCCACAAACACTTCGGCATCCTTCTGGAGTCTTCCAGACAGATACGAAATTAGCGGCTCGGTGGAGGTCTGCTTGGAGGCCTCGCGGCCAACATCTGAAACAGATAGTCATGGCAGTTACCACCTCAGTCGAGCAACTTGACACATATTAGACAAGCCAGCAACATAGTTACCAACCCTACACTTGGTTACCACCCCAATCAGGTAACTTTTCACACGGTAAATCAACCACCAACAGAGTAACAAACGTCTCCACAATGGTACCAAAATTCCCGCACACTGCTGAGTGAAACCCACCAGAAAGAGACGATCAACTAAAACTCTCCCCTCCAATCCCGCTCCATCCCCCGCGCAGACGATCAACTACAAACTCTCCCCTCCAATCCCGCTCCATCCCCCGCGCAGACGATCAACTACAAACTCTCCCCTCCAATCCCGCTCCATCCCCCGCGCAGACGATCAACTACAAACTCTCTCCTCCAATCCCGCTCCATCCCCCGCGCAGACGATCAACTAAAAGCTCTCCCCTCCAATCCCGCTCCATCTCCCGCGAAACTACAAACTCTCCCCTCCAATCCCGCACCATCCCCCGCGCAGACGATCAACTACAAACTCTCCCCTCCAATCCCGCTCCATCCCCCGCGCAGACGATCAACTACAAACTCTCCCCTCCAATCCCGCTCCATCCCCCGCGCAGACGATCAACTACAAACTCTCCCCTCCAATCCCGCTCCATCCCCCGCGCAGACGATCAACTACAAACTCTCCCCTCCAATCCCGCTCCATCCCCCGCGCAGACGATCAACTAAAAACTCTCCCCTCCAATCCCGCTCCATCCCCCGCGCAGACGATCAACTACAAACTCTCCCCTCCAATCCCGCTCCATCCCCCGCGCAGACGATCAACTAAAAACTCTCCCCTCCAATCCCGCTCCATCCCCCGCGCAGACGATCAACTAAAAACTCTCCCCTCCAATCCCGCTCCATCCCCCGCGCAGAAGATCAACTACAAACTCTCCCCTCCAATCCCGCTCCATCCCCCGCGCAGACGATCAACTACAAACTCTCCCCTCCAATCCCGCTCCATCCCCCGCGCAGACGATTAACTACAAACTCTCCCCTCCAATCCCGCTCCATCCCCCGCGCAGACGATCAACTACAAACTCTCTCCTCCAATTCCGCTCCATCCCCCGCGCAGAAGATCAACTACAAACTCTCCCCTCCAATTCCGCTCCATCCCCCGTGCAGACGATCAACTAAAAGCTCTCCCCTCCAATCCCGCTCCATCTCCCGCGAAACTACAAACTCTCCCCTCCAATCCCGCTCCATCCCCCGCGCAGACGATCAACTACAAACTCTCCCCTCCAATCCCGCTCCATCCCCCGCGCAGACGATCAACTACAAACTCTCCCCTCCAATCTCGCTCCATCCCCCGCGCAGACGATCAACTAAAACTCTCCCCTCCAATCCCGCTCCACCCCCCCGCGCAGCCACCTACCGGGCACCTTGAGGAAGCAGCCACCTACCGGGGACCTTGAGGAAGCAGCCACCAACCGGGGACCTTGAGGAAGCAGCCACCTACTGGGGACCTTGAGGAAGCAGCCACCTACCGGGGACCTTGAGGAAGCAGCCACCTTCCGGGGACCTTGAGGAAGCAGCCACCTACCGGGCACCTTGAGGAAGCAGCCACCTACCGGGCACCTTGAGGAAGCAGCCACCTACCGGGCACTTTGAGGAAGTGGTCGAGCTTCTCCAGAGCGAGCTGCCGCAGCCACCTACCGGGGACCTGGAGGAAGTGGTCGAGCTTCTTCAGAGCGAGCTGCCGCAGCCACCTACCGGGGACCTTGAGGAAGTGGTCGAGCTTCTTCAGAGCGAGCTGCCGCAGCCACCTACCGGGGACCTTGAGGAAGTGGTCGAGCTTCTTCAGAGCGAGCTGCCGCAGCCACCTACCGGGGACCTTGAGGAAGTGGTCGAGCTTCTTCAGAGCGAGCTGCCGCAGCTGTTCGGGCGAGTCGGAGACCTGGTCCACCAGGCCGATTCTGAGCGCCTGCTGAGCGGGGAACAGCAGGCCCATCTGCAGAGCCAGGTCCGCCTGACGCCGCCCGACCACGTCACAAAAGTTCATCCTCATCCTGAGCGAGGCACACACATGGTAATGTCAGGGCACAGACGAGTCGGAGCAGCTGGCGATCGTGAGTGTGCTAATGTCAGGGCACAGAGGAGCAGAGGAGCAGCTGGCGATCGTGAGTGCTACGGTGTCAAGTGCAAGTGGAGAGTGGTCAGGGAGGCAGAGGCGCAGCCAGGGGAGGGGGGGGGGGGGGGGGGAACAAGGGGAGCAATTCCCCCCCCCCCCTACGGGTCACAGGGGACCCACCGAGATTGGCCCAGATACCATTTGCATTAGCTAAATGGCTATCCAAAAGCCACGGAGGAGCCCTCAAACCAGGCAAGGGTCACGCTAGTGCATGTCAATGGCCCTCAGCAACACTGAAGGGCTTTCGAAGCCAGCCTAGGGGGATCCTAGGCATGTCCAGGGGCCCATTGAGCCCACCCAGGGGCCCACAGAACTGTCCAGGGACTCTCGAGCATGTCCAGTAGGCATGGTCGCCAGCAGGGTGGAAATTACAAATTCGGGATTTGGAAAATTGCGAGGGTAGATTAGTATGTAGTAAGCAATTCTGAACAACTTTTATATCTTCGGTTTTTCATTTGATTAATTCTTGACTACCTTAAATCCATTTTCGGCAACATGTTCGGGCGGCCATTATGTATGGTTGTCAGAATTGTGAAAATGAAGAAAAAAATCCGGATTTAGAAAATTGCGAGGGTGGATTTGTATGGAGTTAACTATTCTGAACAACTTTTACATCTTCGGTTTTATTTGATTAAATCCTGACTACTTTAAATCCATTTTTCGGCAACATGTTCGGGCGGCCATGACCAACACAGTAGGCAACACGGACATTGGACACGACAATCATGTACTATTGCACGTACACTACTGGTGAGATCAAGCTGAATCCTCCCATGACGACCGATAGTCTTTCCCAAAGACTTCCCAGTTTCTGAACTCGAATCATGATGCATAAACGAAAATCAAAAGTCCCGAATATGGCCCGTGTACACTCCCCAGTTCAACTAGCGGGACGAACAACTGAAATTTAGATATATCAGGGCCCAATCCGGCCTCCACCTTCAGAGGTCCCTCTCCTTCTCCAGAGGGCCCACTCAGACATCCATATGACCTACTTTGACCTCCAGAAGGCCCCTGAGCCCCTCTGGATATTATTGGACCCCCTCTGGCTTCCAGAGTCCACTCTGATCTTCCGAGGGCCCACTCCGGCTTCCAGATGGCCCCTATGTCTTCCAGAGGCCCCACTCTGGCATCCAGATGGACCCTCTGGATACTAATTGACCCCCCCCCCCCTTTGGCTTCCAGTAAGCCCACTCTGACCTTCAAATGGCCGACGCTGGCCTCCACTCTGACCTTCAGAGGGTCCCCTGGCTTCACGACGGCCACTCTCGCTTTCAAAGGGCTCATTATGACCTCCAGAGGGCATACTCTGACCTCCAGAGAGCCCACCGCTGCAGCCACCTCCAGAGGGCCCACTTCAGCCTCCAGAGGGCCAACTCTGACCTCCAGATGGCCCTCTCTGGCCTCCAGTGTGCCACTCTGACATGCATAGGGCCCTCTCCAGCCTCCATAGGCTCCTCTGGATATCATTGGGCCCTCCTGGCGTCCCGAGGGCCCACTTTGACCTACATGAGGAGTGAAGACCACCACTCTGACCTCCAGAGGGATCACACTCACCACCATAGGGCGCCCTCTGGATTCCAGAGGATCCTATCTGGATTCCAGGGCCCCACTCCAACCTCTAGAGGGCCCACTCCGGCCTCCAGAGGGCCCTCTCCGACCTTCAGAGGACCCACTCTGGCCTCGAGAGGGCTCGCTTTGGCCTCCGGAGGGCCATTCTGGCTCCCAGTGGGCCTCCTCTGGCTTCCAGAGGGCCCTCTCCCACCTTCAGAGGGCCCTCTCTCACTTCCAGAGGGCCCACTCTGACCTGAAGACCAGGCGGGCTCTTCGGGCCCACCTGGGCTCCACGTGACTGGGGGGGGGGGGGGGAGATGTGTTGGCCTCCTTCATGGGCCTTTGGGGGCATGACCCACATGGCCCCCTTGAGACCGCCACCGGCCTCAGGGACCCTCTGCCGGTATCAGTGGCTCTCTGTCGGTCTGAGGGGCCCTTGGTCGGCCCGAGGGGTCCTCTGTCGGCCTGAGGGGCCCTATATCGGCCTGAGGAACCCTCTGGCGATCTGAGGAACCCTCTGGCGGTCTGAGGAACCCTCTGGCGGTCTGAGGAACCCTCTGGCGGCCTGAGGAACCCTCTGGCGGCCTGAGGAACCCTCTGGCGGCCTGAGAGATCCTCTATTGGCCTGAGAGGTCCTCTGGCCGCCTGATGTGGCCCTTGGCCAGCTTGAGGGGGACCTTGGTCGGCCTAAGGGGCCCTTGATCAGCCAGAAGGGCCCTCTGTCGGCCTGAGAGGACCCTCTGTCGGCCTGAAGAGACCCTATGATTGCCTGAGGGGCCTTTGTCAGCATGAGGGGGTCCTTCTGTCGGCCTGAGGGGGTCCTTCTGTCGGACTGAGGGGCCCTCTGTCGGTCTGTGAGGGCCCTCGGTCGGCTTGAGGGAGCATTTGATCAACTTGAGGTTTTTTGTCAATCTGAAGGGCCTCGGTCGGCTTTGGGAGTCATTTGACGGCCTGAGGGCCCTCTGTCGGCCTGAAGGCCCTCTGTCGGCCTGAAGGCCCTCTGTCGGCCTGAATGCCCTCTGTCGGCCTGAATGCCCTCTGTCGGCCTGAATGCCCTCTGTCGGCCTGAAGGGGCCCTCTGTTGGCCCGTGCGGGCCTTCGGTCAGCTTGAGGGGGCATTCGTTTGGCTTGAGAGACCTCAGTCGGCCAAGGGGCTCTAGGTCGGCTTGAGGAGCCCTAAGTGTGCATCTGCATATTCAGTGCGCATGAGCATACACAAATTCAGCCAATTGGTCGTTACAGTGTAGCGAGATACATTTTAAATTGTCCAAAAGAAACAGAGGGAAAAAGAAGAAAGTATAGAGATAAGCAGAAGAATAGAAACATTCCAAAAGCAAAAGCTATGTATATTTTTACAAATTGAACATGGAAGGAACGGCGGCCGTGTGGACGCCAAAAACTTCAACAGTGGAGACGCCGGCTGAAGCCCCCCACGCAGGCAACAAATACCCTCGTTCCGACCTGTGTACCGCCAGGGTGTCGCTATTACGGCACCTGGCCCATGAAAGGATGCCATAACAGCAGCTGCACGGCGCCATTAAGCGTGAGCGCCGGCCAGCGGCCCGGGTCACGTACGGCGCTCGGCAGAAGCCTCTGCGCAGGATCCTGACCCAGATCACGGCAGCAAGCTCCACCTCTGGGCCGCTGTAGACAGCAGTTCCGGCCGCCGCAGGCATCCACAGGCCGTTGCAGCCGGGTGAGAAGAACCAATGACAGGACAGCAAAAGGGAATAGAAAATTAAAACCGAGTGGATACAAAATCACGGCAGCAAGGCGCCAATCTGGCAACTGACCTGATTATTCAAGCAAAAAGTTGATAAAAGGGCCTGCAAGAGGGGTGAAGGGGTCGGCAGATCGAACAGCAGAGCAGCAAGGACGGGACCGATCTTGAAATTGCCGATAGTGCGCCCAGGTCTCCAAACAGTCCAAGTAAGATTCAGAGGAACAGAGTTCGGCAGTGAGCAGTGACGGAAGCAGGCTGGGGCCGCGGCTCCTCGTCGCGAGCCTCAGTCTCAGAGGAGACAAGATGGGGCAGTGAGTAGGGACGGAAGCAGGCTGGGGCCGCGGCTCCTCGCCGCGAGCCTCAGTCTCAGAGAAGCCGTGTCAAGGACCATCACAAGTCAGGTTGGAAACCCAAGAAAGTAATATCGGTGATGGCCTTCAAGATTTGCTGTTGTTTAGTTCTATAAATTTCATACTGAAGAAAGGAGCCGCATTTCACATCAAGTAAGGTCGGAAAGTCTACAATCCTTATACCCTCCTTATATTCCATGGTCAGTTAATTTGTTGTGCATCTGAACACCATACAAATTTAATTTGCACAGTGTTCGGCCGTTTTTTCTTCTTCTTCTTCGTTTTGTTCTTCTCTCTTCTAACTCCCTGCCATTTGGGCATTTGTTTGGTCATATAGTCACGATATTCTTAATTATGCCTACGCGAGTATGTGTATGGTTGAAAAATTATCATATATTGTTTGCCTGACTAGTTATAACTTCTAACGTAAATCAAAACTCTGATATGGTTTATGTTTGCGTCTTTTATAACTCTCGTGCTTTAAATGCAACCGATTATGGAGCTTGTGCCAATGCTGGTGGTGGTGGCCGATGGGATTTATTTGACTGGTTGACTGTTCGAACTGATGTGACTGATGTGACTGACCGAATTTTGCTGACTATTCGAACTGCTGCCTATAAGACGAATGATATTGTATTCACGAGACAATTAACTTAAACTATCGGTGCACAATTTTCTGTAAATATAGCCTTGTGTGAATTACCTAGTACTCTAATTCGGAATGTGACTGAAAGATGGATTGAGGAAGGAATATCAATGAGATGGAGTGCTAGCTTGAGGGGAAGTCACGTAATATAATTAGTAATGTTAACGTAATAATATCTATGTAGGGACAAGCGATGATGTGACTTCAATGCTTCCAAGGCAGGGTAATGCAATTTTTGCGGCTAGATGTGATTACATACTCAATTCAAGGTTCCGAGGTTTAATGCTTATTTTGGTGAACATGTTTACTGATATATTGAAGGCCAACTGTTTCTGGTAAAACCCGAGTGATGTGATAATTTATGTGAAATACCCGTACTGAAAATTTTCAGGAATGGCTAACCCGATTGCCAGCAGACAGGGTAACCGATATTTTCTTAACCTTGCCATTCAATTATCCTGTTCGGTTGATTATTTGGTCTGATTGGTGACATTTTCAAATCCGGTCAAATTAACTTCACTGTGGTTAAGTTGTAATTTAATCTGTAAGCCTTTTTACGCAATCTTTGATGTCAGGATCGGTTGATGACAGGGTCATCATTTCGACATTTCGGCTTATACAAACAGATCATTTAGGGATTGTGTCGTGAGGATTTTGATAAACAAGTCTTATTGACGAATTGTCGAATATGCGATAATATTGTTTCCCCACAGCCCTAAGCCGCCGATAATTGCAAGACTATTAATTTCATTTTGTTCAGCAACGTTCTTTTCATTGCCGGAAAATTTATCTGATTTATCGGATCATTTATCTGTTATGTTGCACTGTCAAACAGTTATTAAGTTCAAAGCTAACTGAGTAAAGTAAACATTTCCCAAGGAAAAGGAAAGTGAGGAAGGCTGTGTTGGAATGTTTACGATTCTCGCAGTTAACTGTCTCCTTAACAAGCGCGAAATTATGGGATGGTTGTTTTCTCTATGGAAAGATATGGCGGTATGATACAAATCACGGTCATGTACAATTTCGTCCCTGTTCATCTCGCTGTTAAAAATTAACGCCAGAATAAAATCGCTGTCATGAAAATTCGCACAAGTGTCCACACGGCCAGCGTCACCGATCACCGCTACCGGCCGCTGGGACACTGACCCCACACGCCCCCTCCCAAAACACATGACGTCATGAACCCCCTCCCCTGGACGAGAGGGTCCGGCCAGACGGTCAGACGCTAGCCTAACGAGGAGAAAACCCGTGGATTTCGCTCAGGTGGGACAGTTGTTGTACATACAGAAAAGTACTGAGCACCAAGTACCAGGTGTCGAGTACCGAGTATTACGTGCGAGTACCGAGTACCGAGTACTGAGTACAGAGAATCGAGTACCGAGTACCGAGTACCGAGTACCGAGTACCGAGTACCGAGTACCGAGTACCGAGTACCGAGTACCACGTGCGAGTACCGAGTACCGAGTACTGAGTACCAAGTACTGAGTACCGAGTACCGAGTACCGAGTACCGAGTACTGAGTACCGAGTACCAAGTACTGAGTACCAAGTACCGAGTACCGAGTACCGAGTACCGAGTACCGTGCACCGAGTACCGTGCACCGAGTACCGAGTACCAAGTACCGAGTACCGAGTACCGAGTACCGAGTACCGTGTACCGAGTACCGAGTATCGAGTACCGAGTACAGAGTACCGAGTACTGAGTACCGAGTACCAAGTGCGAGTACCGAGTGCCGAGTACCGAGTACCAAGTGCCGAGTACTGAGTACTGAGTACTGATTACTGAGTATCGAGTACTGAGTACCGATTACCAATTACAGAAACACGACCCGTGGTACACTATAGTCACACAATACACTACACAATGCACACTACACAATATACACTACACAATATACACTACACAATATACACTACACAATATACACTACACAATATACACTACACAGCATAAACTACACACACTCCACAAATACACTACAAATGGTATCACGCCGGCGACGCTTCTTCACACCAACAGTTATAAGATACATACATACATACATACATACATACATACATACATACATACATACCTACCTACCTGCCTGCCTGCCTGCCTGCCTGCCTGCCTGCCTGCCTGCCTGCCTGCCTGCCTGCCTGCCTGCCTGCCTGCCTGCCTGCCTGCCTGCCTGCCTGCCTGCCTGCCTGCCTGCCTGCCTGCCTGCCTGCCTGCCTGCCTGCCTGCCTGCCTGCCTGCCTGCCTGCCTGCCTGCCTGCCTGCCTGCCTGCCTGCCTGCCTGCCTGCCTGCCTGCCTGCCTGCCTGCCTGCCTGCATCCATCCATCCATACATACATACATACATACATACATACATACATACATACATACATACATACATACATACATACATACATACATACATAAAGGCATACAGACATACAGGCATACAGGCATACAGGCATACAGGCATACAGGCATACAGGCATACAGGCATACAGGCATACAGGCATACAGGCATACAGGCATACAGGCATACAGGCATACAGGCATACAGGCATACAGGCATACAGGCATACAGGCATACAGGCATACAGGCATACAGGCATACAGGCATACAGGCATACAGGCATACAGGCATACAGGCATACAGGCATACAGGCATACAGGCATACAGGCATACATACAGGCATACAGGCATACAGGCATACAGGCATACATGCATACATGCATACATGCATACAGGCATGTAGGCATACAGGCATACATGCATACAGGCATACAGGCATACATACATACATGCATGCATACATGCATGCATGCATGCATGCATGCATGCATGCATGCATGCATACATACATACATACATACATACATACATACATGCATGCATGCATGCATGCATGCATGCATACATACATACATACATACATACATACATACATACATACATACATACATACATACATACATACATACATACATACATACATACATACATACATACATACATACATACATACATACATACATACATACATACATACATACATACATACATACATACATACATACATACATACATACATACATACATACATACATACATACATACATACATACATACATACATACATACATACATACATACATACATACATACATACATACATACATACATACATACATACATACATACATACATACATACATACATACATACATACATACATACATACATACATACAGGCAAACAGGCAAACAGTCATACAGTCATACAGGCATGCAGGCATGCAAGCATACAAGCATACGGGCATACGGGCACACAGGCACACAGGCACACAGGCACACAGGCACACAGGCATACAGGCACACAGGCACACAGGCATACAGGCATACAGGCATACAGGCATACAGGCATACAGGCATACAGGCATACAGGCATACAGGCATACAGGCATACAGGCATACAGGCATACAGGCATACAGGCATACAGGCATACAGGCATACAGGCATACAGGCATACAGGCATACAGGCATACAGGCATACAGGCATACAGGCATACAGGCATACAGGCATACAGGCATACAGGCATACAGGCATACAGGCATACAGGCATACAGGCATACAGGCATACAGGCATACAGGCATACAGGCATACAGGCATACAGGCATACAGGCATACAGGCATACAGGCATACAGGCATACAGGCATACAGGCATACAGGCATACAGGCATACAGGCATACAGGCATACAGGCATACAGGCATACAGGCATACAGGCATACAGGCATACAGGCATACAGGCATACAGGCAAACAGGCATACAGGCATACAGGCATGCGAGTACGCAGGCATGCAGGCATACAGGCATACATACACATACTTGGAATCATGCATGCATACTGTACGTACACTACATACAAACGTGCAGACGCACGCCCAGAGACAACCGTGCGCGTGGAGCCGGGGCAAATAGGATACAACGCACGAGGGAGGTATGACGATAACAGCATGGTGTAAACTGACAGTGGGAAATAATGGACAAGATTGTGAGGAGGCCTAGACAATACGTAGCCGCGCCCCTGTGCGTAATATGCCTGCCGACACGGTCTGCTGCACTGACGGGTGATGGGGTAAAAGGGGGTGGAGGTGAATGGGAATTCTACTAAGAGGAGATCATTTTAACAAGAGATAGCGAAGTTCTCAGATGTATAGACCGGTTTCGGTGGGAATATTTAGTTCGGAAGGAGAAAGTTGTGTGTCCAGGATAATGGGAGCTAGATGATGATGAGATTTGTTTTTGCAAGAGGGTCCATTCCGCGATTCCAGGCAGTGAGCTGGATCGCGCGCCGTAAGTCGCGAAATACTGGCGGGCACTCGAAAGAGTCCGGTAACGCCAGGTTCTGGGGAAACCAGGAGGGCCAGAATGGCCATCCGCCTCAGGTAAATGCCGTAGGAGGAGTCAGGGTGCTGAGGTGGTGACGTGTGCGGGCCGGAATGGCCATCCGCCCCAGATAAATGCCGTAGGAGGAGTCAGGGTGCTGGGGTGGCGACGTGTGAGAGCCAGAATGGCCATCCGCCTCAGGTAAATGCCGTAGGAGGAGTCAGGGTGCTGAGGTGGTGACGTGTGCGGGCCGGAATGGCCATCCGCCCCAGATAAATGCCGTAGGAGAAGTCAGGGTGCTGGGGTGGCGACGTGTGAGGGCCAGAATGGCCATCCGCCTCAGGTAAATGCCGTAGGAGGAGTCAGGGTGCTGAGGTGGTGACGTGTGCGGGCCGGAATGGCCATCCGCCCCAGATAAATGCCGTAGGAGGAGTCAGGGTGCTGGGGTGGCGACGTGTGAGGGCCAGAATGGCCATCCGCCTCAGGTAAATGCCGTAGGAGGAGCCAGGGTGCTGAGGTGGTGACGTGTGCGGGCCGGAATGGCCATCCGCCCCAGAAAAATGCCGTAGGAGGAGTCAGGGTGCTGGGGTGGCGACGTGTGAGGGCCAGAATGGCCATCCGCCTCAGGTAAATGCCGTAGGAGGAGTCAGGGTGCTGAGGTGGTGACGTGTGCGGGCCGGAATGGCCATCCGCCCCAGATAAATGCCGTAGGAGGAGTCAGGGTGCTGGGGTGGCGACGTGTGCGGGCCAGAATGGCCATCCGCCCCAGATAAATGCCGTAGGAGTAGTCAGGGTGCTGGGGTGGCGACGTGTGAGGGCCAGAATGGCCATCCGCCTCAGGTAAATGCCATAGGAGGAGTCAGGGTGCTGAGGTGGTGACGTGTGCGGGCCGGAATGGCCATCCGCCCCAGATAAATGCCGTAGGAGGAGTCAGGGTGCTGGGGTGGCGACGGGTGAGGGCCAGAATGGCCATCTGCCTCAGGTAAATGACGTAGGAGGAGTCAGGGTGCTGAGGTGGCGACGTGTGGGCCGGAATTGCCATCCACCTCAGATAAATGCCGTAGGAGGAGTCAGGGTGCTGAGGTGGCGTGGATTGGCGATTGGAGCACCACGGAAACCGCAGTAAGTCGTGGATCCCAGCAGCAGTGTGCGGCAGGAATGGACCCAGACAGAAAAGCATGTGTGAGGTTATTCATATTTTCATTTGGTGGATTTAATAGTTAGAGTGGAAAGTTATCCATAGTGAAGAGCTGAGTACATCGGAGGCGAAATTCGCTCAGTGAACCAGCTGTTACCCTGGTGCGTTCCCTGTGTAACACTACGCACCACTGGTGGGGATAGGAAAAGAGGGAGGGGTCAGGAAAACGAACCTGACAGTTTACTGCAAAGTATGCAAGATATTGATGATTGAGTGAATGTCTGGGGAGAGTCTGAGTGAAAGGATGTATGAATGTGTTAGTTCCAGTGGGAGTTCGTCCTCAGCGTAGCGTTGCACTGGGTATGCAGAATAGACATGGAACCGATCACAGAACTCACGGTGTGATAGTCTGAGAGACAAGCCGTTGGTGAAATTATGTAAGGAGGAGCCAGAGGGCCATTGGTACCGGCTCACGGACAAGGAAACCCGGACCTTATTCCACCGGACCAATTCCCGATTGACCCGCTAAATTTCACCACCTCCACCCTAACCGTGCAGCGACCTATGTGCTCGCCGATGATTGACCTGCCTCCAAAATAAAAATGTATGTACAGGTTGAGCTCGATTCTGCATTTTTAACCACAAAATTTAGTATTATCTCGAAAACACGGGGATATAACATTCTGAAAATGCCATATTTCGACTCCTGATCTCAAGAAAACCCCGTGAGCAAAATTTTAATAATGTTGCAAATTGTTGACAATTGTTGCAAGCAGTTCCAATTGTTGCAGATTAAGCCAGAGAGCCTCAAAATTTATGTCATTCCATTCAGCGGCCCAAAATTAACCAGAAAAGAGTTTAAAAAAAAAATGTTGCAATGTTGCACAAAATGGCAGAACCATGCAGAAGCGAAAACCCGTTACAACAGCATTTACCCATCATCGGCGCTTGCTGGTCCGTTGAACGGCAGCCGAGTCTCCTGAGGACAAAACATGTTTTCAAAAAGTGGATTTAAGTTAGTCAGGAATTCCTTTAATCGAAAAACCGAAAATGAAAAAGTTGTCCAGAATTGTTTACTACATACCGATCCACCCTCGCAATTTTCAAAATAGGAAATAAATTCTGACGACCATGCCTAATGTCCATGGGCCCATTGAGCCCACTTAAGGGCGCACAAACATGCCCAGGGACCTTTCTAGCATGCCCTGGGGCCCATTGCGCCCACTCAGGGCCCCAAAAAAACCTGACTAGGGCCTCTAAAGCATGTCCACTTGTCCAGGGGCCAATTGAGCCCATCCACGCCCCCTCCCCCCCAAAAAAACTGTCCAGTGGCCTCTCGAGCATGTCCAGGGGTCCATTGAGTATGTTCAAGGGCCTCTCGAGCCTGTCCAGGGGCCAATTATACTCTGTTTTGGGGCCCCTCGAACTTGCCCATGGGCCCATTATAGTTTCCCATGGGCCCATCGAGTCTGTTCAGGGGACTCTCGAACCTGCCCAGGGGCTATTGGAGTCTGTTCAGGGGCCTCTCGAGCTTATCCAGAGGGCCATTGAGTCTGTGAACGGGGCCATCCAGCCTGTCCAGGGGTTGCTAACCGTCGCCTGGAGCGCCTGCTATAGCAGAAGCGCCTGCTAGCCGTGGTCGGCGCGGTCATAATGAGCGGTAATGTGCTGTATTCTGACCCACCTGGTGCAATATTTTCTTGGGTTTAAAAATGGTAATTTGATAAGTCTGATGCGTTTTTGAATTCGGGGGGGGGGGTGGAAGTACAAAACAATTTAACCATTTTCCTATCAGAGTGAGTGTGTGCCGCAATATTCGCCAGCCAGGGGCGTCGCCGACGGGAGGGTCGGGGGTCTGGGCAGACTCCCCCCCCCCCCCCCACACTCTTAGATGACATTGTAACTATTTATCGTAAAAATTGCCTTTGCAGCAGTCCAAATCCAGCTATGCTGCAAGGGCTCGTCACAAACTGGGAAACTTCGTACCGCTTCGCGGCATGACACAAGTTTCGCAATTGCTTATACAAATTCGGAAAATGGGAAAGTTAATTTAAATAAGTGTCTGGCAGAGGCTCTCCTTGTCGGTAATTGCTGGCCACAGGACCCAATCCCTTGATGCCACATTAACTTTCAAGTTTCAAGCAGGCTACATGTTTAGCTAGTCTGTCGAGTTCCGAAAAAAGGCGACGCGAACGAAAAGACGAGGAGATCGGCACCCGGAAGCTGCTCCAGCGGTGCCCAATTTGCTGGACCGAAGAGCTAATAGTGGGAACAGGCCAGGACCATCTCCCCAAGCCATCTCCCCCAGGCTCCTCCAGATCCACAGGGACCATTTATGCGCGGAAAAATCGTTCTGCCTCTTGCTGCTTTCAAACCATTTGCACTGTTACCAGTTGTTTGTAACAGTTCGGTACATACCTATACAGTTATTATTATCATATGTACTATTGAGCGCTGACTGCCACCGGTCATCGTGATTTACTATCCGAGGCTAATGTATAGGAAAAACTACACTCATTTCAATATTTTTTGCATCATACCAAGCTGTGCAACCAGGAAAAGAGGTTACCTACATAGCTCCACTTACTGTCTAGTTCCAATGTTAAAATTACGCTTTCCAGGACCTAAAATGAACAGTCATCGTCATAACGAAGCCATAGTCATCGGTTCGTCGTAACGCTGAATTGAATGAATAGCATTTTTAGCTTCTTATCCTCTACAAGGCTATATTTCTGGATTTTATCAGGCAAACCCGTAAAAATTTCGCGCCGCTTCGCGGCGCTAACTAACAAGTAGGGTAGCATGGGGCAAGACGGCCCCATTAGATGCATTTTGCTCAAAATCTCGTTTCCTATTTCACGGAGGCGGAGAGTGATAGCATTTTCGCATAGTTTGGAGATTTTGCTTGTATTCTGCATCGCCTAATTATACCTTCTTCAGTTAACAAATTTGTAGGCGACGATTTTCGAGGAACCTGCAAAAGGGGCGTATTGCCCAACCCCCTAGGCAAGACCCTCGAACTTGGCTCCTATGGAGAGTAGGCGAAAACCAAAAATACCGTTCGATAGCTCGTCGGAATTAATGTGGAAACTATTTCGTCATTTTTTGGGCTCAGTTCAATACTTAGGTCAACAGAGGTAGTCAAAGGTCACCATGGTAACTCCTGGAATCTGTCTCAGATTTCCCCAAATATCTCGGGAACTATGATAGCTGGAGACAAACGGATAAAAGCAATCAAAGGCTCTTTAAATATGCATTCGCTGGGTCTATGTCCATTATTTAGATCAGTTGAACAATTTAGGCACAATAGGTCATCAACGGTTAAGCACGGGGCTCTTGCCCCAAGACGCTTTACCCCATAGCGTGCTTTCGATGAAAAGCGAGCCAAGCCCAAAAACGTGCATGAACCCATAAATGAGCAATAGACCTTTTCTTACATCAGATTCTGACCTTTCAGTTGGCTTGCATTATCGGGAAGAAAAGTGTTGAGAAAAATAATTCTCCTGGTCCATTTCAGTACTGAAATAACAGAAAACGCTCCAAAAACAGACTTTTACTTATATCTCTGGAAAGTGCCGCAGAAATTATGTCGCCTTCTATGAGTTCACCGACCATATGTTGCTTGTTTTGTAGAGCAGAATAGTTTTACCCGGGACCTTTTAAATTCCGAGATATCTTGGTGAGGCGTTTTACCCCGGTGGGGCGTCTTACCCTACCTACCTACTATAACATGAAACTCCACATACAAAAAGGCTGAAAAGGCTTAAATACACGTATAAAATGGGGGTACATTTTTTCGTCATTTCAGCCGCCACTACACTCAAAAGCCGACCCCCACCTGTTGTCAGCTAAGATAGGCTTTCTCTCCTGTACGTAACAATCAAATTAGTAATGCGCTCAGTACAATGCCTACTAAGGGTCCTGGTCCAATCCAACTCATCAAAAGTAGACGAAGACAAATTGTTCAGGGGGAGGGGAGGGGGGCTCACAAAGTAAAGTGACCGAAATCCGTATTTTTAATATCCAAGGGTATTTTTTTGGGAGTGGGGGGCCTCTCCCAGGGGCTTGTCCCCTCCTTCTGAAGGTCTGGCTGCGCCCCTGAGGGAAGAATAGGATAGCTCAGGTCCGGACAGTGGAAATGCAATCTTCATTTGTCTCAGACATGATGGGAACTACCTTCCGCTTTCAGGGGACAAATGGCGTCTTCAGAGAAGTGTGAAGCAGATGAAAAGTATTCTCCCTTTTCACACATTGACATCCGATTCCTCATAATTGTTGCGACTCCAAATAAACATAAATAGACACACAGACAAAAAGACATATAGATAAACAGACAAATAGACATCCTCGCCGCGGCCTACCAGTCCGGGACGGGCAGGCCCACGAGGCTCTCGTTGAGTCCTGTCCTGTCCTCCCTCCCTGCTGCGGCCTACCAGGCCCACGAGACTCGTTGAGTCCTGTCCTCCCTCCCCGCCGCGGCCTACCAGGCCCACGAGGCTCTCGTTGAGTCCTGTCCTCCCTCCCCACCGCGGCCTACCAGGCCCACGAGACTCGTTGAGTCCTGTCCTCCCTCCCCGCCGCGGCCTACCAGGCCCACGAGGCTCTCGTTGAGTCCTGTCCTCCCTCCCCGCCGCGGCCTACCAGGCCCACGAGACTCGTTGAGTCCTGTCCTCCCTCCCCGCCGTGGCCTACCAGGCCCACGAGACTCGTTGAGTCCTGTCCTCCCTCCCTGCCGCGGCCTACCAGGCCCACGAGACTCGTTGAGTCCTGTCCTCCCTCCCCGCCGCGGCCTACCAGGCCCACGAGACTCGTTGAGTCCTGTCCTCCCTCCCCCCGCTGCGGCCTCCTGTCCTCCCTCCCCGCCGCGGCCTACCAGGCCCACGAGACTCGTTGAGTCCTGTCCTCCCTCCCCGCCGCGGCCTACCAGGCCCACGAGGCTCTCGTTGAGTCCTGTCCTCCCTCCCCGCCGCGGCCTACCAGGCCCACGAGGCTCTCGTTGAGTCCTGTCCTCCCTCCCCGCCGCGGCCTACCAGGCCCACGAGACTCGTTGAGTCCTGTCCTCCCTCCCTGCCGCGGCCTACCAGGCCCACGAGACTCGTTGAGTCCTGTCCTCCCTCCCCGCCGCGGCCTACCAGGCCCACGAGGCTCTCGTTGAGTCCTGTCCTCCCTCCCCGCCGCGGCCTACCAGGCCCGCGAGGCTCTCGTTGAGTCCTGTCCTCCCTCCCCGCGCTGCGGCCTCCTGTCCTCCCTCCCCGCCGCGGCCTACCAGGCCCACGAGGCTCTCGTTGAGTCCTGTCCTCCCTCCCCCCGCTGCGGCCTCCTGTCCTCCCTCCCCGCCGCGGCCTACCAGGCCCACGAGACTCGTTGAGCCCTGTCCTCCCTCCCCGCCGCGGCCTACCAGGCCCACGAGACTCGTTGAGTCCTGTCCTCCCTCCCTGCCGCGGCCTACCAGGCCCACGAGACTCGTTGAGTCCTGTCCTCCCTCCCCGCCGCGGCCTACCAGGCCCACGAGACTCGTTGAGTCCTGTCCTCCCTCCCCCCGCTGCGGCCTCCTGTCCTCCCTCCCCGCCGCGGCCTACCAGGCCCACGAGACTCGTTGAGCCCTGTCCTCCCTCCCCGCCGCGGCCTACCAGGCCCACGAGACTCGTTGAGTCCTGTCCTCCCTCCCCGCCGCGGCCTACCAGGCCCACGAGACTCGTTGAGTCCTGTCCTCCCTCCCCGCCGCGGCCTACCAGGCCCACGAGACTCGTTGAGTCCTGTCCTCCCTCCCTGCCGCGGCCTACCAGGCCCACGAGGCTCTCGTTGAGTCCTGTCCTCCCTCCCCGCCGCGGCCTACCAGGCCCACGAGGCTCTCGTTGAGTCCTGTCCTCCCTCCCCGCCGCGGCCTACCAGGCCCACGAGGCTCTCGTTGAGTCCTGTCCTCCCTCCCCGCCGCGGCCTACCAGGCCCACGAGGCTCTCGTTGAGTCCTGTCCTCCCTCCCCGCCGCGGCCTACCAGGCCCACGAGGCTCTCGTTGAGTCCTGTCCTCCCTCCCCGCCGCGGCCTACCAGGCCCACGAGGCTCTCGTTGAGTCCTGTCCTCCCTCTCCGCCGCGGCCTACCAGGCCCACGAGGCTCTCGTTGAGTCCTGTCCTCCCTCCCCGCCGCGGCCTACCAGGCCCACGAGACTCGTTGAGTCCTGTCCTCCCTCCCCGCCGCGGCCTACCAGGCCCACGAGGCTCTCGTTGAGTCCTGTCCTCCCTCCCCGCCGCGGCCTACCAGGCCCACGAGACTCGTTGAGTCCTGTCCTCCCTCCCTGCCGCGGCCTACCAGGCCCACGAGACTCGTTGAGTCCTGTCCTCCCTCCCCGCCGCGGCCTACCAGGCCCACGAGGCTCTCGTTGAGTCCTGTTCTCCCTCCCCGCCGCGGCCTACCAGGCCCGCGAGGCTCTCGTTGAGTCCTGTCCTCCCTCCCCGCGCTGCGGCCTCCTGTCCTCCCTCCCCGCCGCGGCCTACCAGGCCCACGAGGCTCTCGTTGAGTCCTGTCCTCCCTCCCCCCGCTGCGGCCTCCTGTCCTCCCTCCCCGCCGCGGCCTACCAGGCCCACGAGACTCGTTGAGCCCTGTCCTCCCTCCCCGCCGCGGCCTACCAGGCCCACGAGACTCGTTGAGTCCTGTCCTCCCTCCCTGCCGCGGCCTACCAGGCCCACGAGACTCGTTGAGTCCTGTCCTCCCTTCCCGCCGCGGCCTACCAGGCCCACGAGACTCGTTGAGTCCTGTCCTCCCTCCCCCCGCTGCGGCCTCCTGTCCTCCCTCCCCGCCGCGGCCTACCAGGCCCACGAGACTCGTTGAGCCCTGTCCTCCCTCCCCGCCGCGGCCTACCAGGCCCACGAGACTCGTTGAGTCCTGTCCTCCCTCCCCGCCGCGGCCTACCAGGCCCACGAGACTCGTTGAGTCCTGTCCTCCCTCCCCGCCGCGGCCTACCAGGCCCACGAGACTCGTTGAGTCCTGTCCTCCCTCCCTGCCGCGGCCTACCAGGCCCACGAGGCTCTCGTTGAGTCCTGTCCTCCCTCCCCGCCGCGGCCTACCAGGCCCACGAGGCTCTCGTTGAGTCCTGTCCTCCCTCCCCGCCGCGGCCTACCAGGCCCACGAGGCTCTCGTTGAGTCCTGTCCTCCCTCCCCGCCGCGGCCTACCAGGCCCACGAGGCTCTCGTTGAGTCCTGTCCACCCTCCCCGCCGCGGCCTACCAGGCCCACGAGGCTCTCGTTGAGTCCTGTCCTCCCTCCCCGCCGCGGCCTACCAGGCCCACGAGGCTCTCGTTGAGTCCTGTCCTCCCTCCCCGCCGCGGCCTACCAGGCCCACGAGGCTCTCGTTGAGTCCTGTCCTCCCTCCCCGCCGCGGCCTACCAGGCCCACGAGACTCGTTGAGTCCTGTCCTCCCTCCCCGCCGCGGCCTACCAGGCCCACGAGGCTCTCGTTGAGTCCTGTCCTCCCTCCCCGCCGCGGCCTACCAGGCCCACGAGACTCGTTGAGTCCTGTCCTCCCTCCCCGCCGCGGCCTACCAGGCCCACGAGACTCGTTGAGTCCTGTCCTCCCTCCCCGCCGCGGCCTACCAGGCCCACGAGACTCGTTGAGTCCTGTCCTCCCTCCCCGCCGCGGCCTACCAGGCCCACGAGACTCGTTGAGTCCTGTCCTCCCTCCCCGCCGCGGCCTACCAGGCCCACGAGACTCGTTGAGTCCTGTCCTCCCTCCCCGCCGCGGCCTACCAGGCCCACGAGACTCGTTGAGTCCTGTCCTCCCTCCCCGCCGCGGCCTACCAGGCCCACGAGGCTCTCGTTGAGTCCTGTCCTCCCTCCCCGCCGCGGCCTACCAGGCCCACGAGACTCGTTGAGTCCTGTCCTCCCTCCCCGCCGCGGCCTACCAGGCCCACGAGACTCGTTGAGTCCCGTCCTCCCTCCCCGCCGCGGCCTACCAGGCCCACGAGACTCGTTGAGTCCTGTCCTCCCTCCCCGCCGCGGCCTACCAGGCCCACGAGACTCGTTGAGTCCTGTCCTCCCTCCCCGCCGCGGCCTACCAGGCCCACGAGACTCGTTGAGTCCTGTCCTCCCTCCCCGCCGCGGCCTACCAGGCCCACGAGGCTCTCGTTGAGTCCTGTCCTCCCTCCCCCCGCTGCGGCCTCCTGTCCTCCCTCCCCGCCGCGGCCTACCAGGCCCACGAGGCTCTCGTTGAGTCCTGTCCTCCCTCCCCCCGCTGCGGCCTCCTGTCCTCCCTCCCCGCCGCGGCCTACCAGGCCCACGAGACTCGTTGAGTCCTGTCCTCCCTCCCCGCCGCGGCCTACCAGGCCCACGAGGCTCTCGTTGAGTCCTGTCCTCCCTCCCCGCCGCGGCCTACCAGGCCCACGAGGCTCTCGTTGAGTCCTGTCCTCCCTCCCCGCCGCGGCCTACCAGGCCCACGAGACTCGTTGAGTCCTGTCCTCCCTCCCCGCCGCGGCCTACCAGGCCCACGAGGCTCTCGTTGAGTCCTGTCCTCCCTCCCCGCCGCGGCCTACCAGGCCCACGAGGCTCTCGTTGAGTCCTGTCCTCCCTCCCCCCGCTGCGGCCTCCTGTCCTCCCTCCCCGCCGCGGCCTACCAGGCCCACGAGGCTCTCGTTGAGTCCTGTCCTCCCTCCCCGCCGCGGCCTACCAGGCCCACGAGGCTCTCGTTGAGTCCTGTCCTCCCTCCCCGCGCTGCGGCCTCCAGTCCTCCCTCCCCGCCGCGGCCTACCAGGCCCACGAGGCTCTCGTTGAGTCCTGTCCTCCCTCCCCGCCGCGGCCTACCAGGCCCACGAGGCTCTCGTTGAGTCCTGTCCTCCCTCCCCGCCGCGGCCTACCAGGCCCACGAGACTCGTTGAGCCCTGTCCTCCCTCCCCGCCGCGGCCTACCAGGCCCACGAGGCTCTCGTTGAGTCCTGTCCTCCCTCCCCCCGCTGCGGCCTCCTGTCCTCCCTCCCCGCCGCGGCCTACCAGGCCCACGAGACTCGTTGAGCCCTGTCCTCCCTCCCCGCCGCGGCCTACCAGGCCCACGAGGCTCTCGTTGAGTCCTGTCCTCCCTCCCCGCCGCGGCCTACCAGGCCCACGAGACTCGTTGAACCCTGTCCTCCCTCCCCGCCGCGGCCTACCAGGCCCACGAAGCTCTCGTTGAGTCCTGTCCTCCCCCCCCCCCGCTGCGGCCTCCTGTCCTCCCTCCCCGCCGCGGCCTACCAGTCCGGGACGGGCAGGCCCACGAGACTCTCGTTGAGTCCGATGACCGCCTTGGGCTGGTCCACCATCAGACGGTAGTCGCAGGAGGTGGCGAGGAGACAGCCGGCGGCCGGAGCGGCGCCCTGCCGCCGCAACAGAAGGATGGTGAACGGAAACAGCACGTGAAGCGACACAGGCGAACACCTCACGCGCCGATAGGAACGTTAACATTTGTAACAAAGGTACAAGGCCCAGTAACGTTATTATAAGGCCTTGGATAGCCATACATTGCACTTGGTATGATCATTTGACAGTTAAGGGCGCCACAACTGCTGCGATTATTTGGCACCGATATCGATATTTTTAGATCAGAGAAGCTTAGCATCATATGGCAATTCCAGATTTCAATGAGATTAGGATATTTTAACGACCAACAAACACTATTGTATTTGAGTGAAAGTGAAAAACAATCATACTCGTTAGGTACTACAGAAGCTCTGTCAATCTGTCGCCACGGGTTCCCACCACACAGCAGGCGGCGGCGGCGGGCCTGTACCGTGATGCAGGCTGCGGTGATGAGCCGGGTGCCGTACAGACTGAGGAACATCTGCTGCACGTGGCCCCAGTACTGCAGTAGGTCCGCCCTCTGCTGGCCGTACATCTCAAACAGGTTCAGGCCGGCCGAGAAAATACCCGGCAGAGCCTGAGGACGGACGAGGTGCGACACGGCGGTCAGAGGAAGGTGCGAGGAGAGCCTGAGGACGGACGAGCTGTGACACGGCGGTCAGAGAAAGGTGCGAGAGGTATGGGTGTGGGGCGCAAGTCAAATAGCCATCGACTTAAAGGGACTTAACCCCAAAATAAAATAAATAAGTAATAGCCACGGTCTCCCTCATTCACCTATTACGATCGCCTTTCCTGTCGTAAGAGCCACCATTCCCTTCTAATCGCGAGTTCAAGTTTACTAATAAATCCATAGTCTTTAGTTTCAGCATATATGTAAATACTGAGACCATATCCTCCCAGCTGTGCAACAGACTAACAGACAGAACAGTGGACACGACGCCGTCCGACCCTCGCACCCCCCCCCCCCCTCACCATCCGACTCTCGCAACCCCCCTCCCCCCACCATCCGACCCTCGCACTCCCCTCACCATCCGACTCTCGCACCCCACCTCACCGTTCGACCCTCGCAACCTCCCTCACCATCCGACCCTCGCAACCCCCCTCACCATCCTACTCTCGCAACCCCCCTCCACCCACCATCCGACCCTCGCAACCCCCCTCACCATCCCACTCTCGCAACCCCCCTCCCCTCACCATCCGACCCTCGCAACCCCCCTCACCGTCCGACCCTCGCACCCCACCTCACCATCCGACCCTCGCACCCCCCCCCCCCATCCGACCCTCGCACCCCACTTCACCATCCGACCCTCGCACCCCCCTCACCGTCCGACCCTCGCACCCCACCTCACCGTCCGACCCTCGCACCCCCCTCCCCCACCATCCGACTCTCGCACCCCCCTCCCCCACCGTCCGACCCTCGCAGCCCCCTCCCCCCACCATCCGACCCTCGCACCCCCTCACCATCCGACTCTCACCCCACCTCACCGTCCGACCCTCGCACCCCCCCTCACCGTCCGACCCTCGCACCCCCCTCACCGTCCGACCCTCGCAACCCCCTCCCCCACCATCCGACCTTCGCACCCCCCTCCCCCCCATCCGACCTTCGCACCCCCCCCCCCCCACCATCCGACCCTCGCACCCCCCCCCCCTCACCGTCCGACCCTAGCACCCCCTCCCCCACCATCCGACCCTCGCACCCCACCTCACCATCCGACCCTCGCACCCCCTCACCATCCGACCCTCGCACCCCACCTCACCGTCCGACCCTCGCACCCCACCTCACCGTCCGACCCTCGCACCCCACCTCACCGTCCGACCCTCGCACCCCCCCCCCCCTCACCGTCCGACCCTAGCACCCCCTTCCCCCACCATCCGACCCTCGCACCCCACCTCACCATCCGACCCTCGCACCCCCCCCCCCCCCACCTCACCATCCGACTCTCGCACCCCACCTCACCATCCGACCCTCGCACCCCCCTCCCCTCACCATCCGACCCTCGCACCCCCCTCCCCTCACCGTCCGACCCTCGCACCCCACCTCACCGTCCGACCCTCGCACCCCCCTCCCCCACCATCCGACCTTCGCACCCCCCCCCCCCACACACCACCATCCGACCCTCGCACCCCCCCCCCCTCACCGTCCGACCCTCGCACCCCCCTCCCCCACCATCAGACCCTCGCACCCCACCTCACCGTCCGACCCTCGCAACCTCCCTCACCATCCGACCCTCGCACCCCCTCACCATCCGACTCTCGCACCCCACCTCACTATCCGACCCTCGCACCCCACCTCACCATCCGACTCTCGCACCCCACCTCACCATCCGACCCTCGCACCCCCCCCCCCCTCACCGTCCGACCCTCGCACCCCACCTCACCATCCGACCCTCGCACCCCCCCCCCTCACCGTCCGACTCTCGCCCCACCTCACCGTCCGACCCTCGCACCCCCCCCCTCACTGTCCGACCCTCGCACCCCCCTCACCATCCGACTCTCGCACCCCACCTCACCATCCGACCCTCGCACCCCACCTCACCATCCGACCCTCGCACCCCCCTCACCATCCGACCCTCGCACCCCACCTCACCATCCGACCCTCGCACCCCCCTCACCATCCGACCCTCGCAACCTCCCTCACCATCCGACTCTCGCACCCCCCCCCCCTCACCATCCGACCCTCGCACCCCCTCCCCCCACCATCCGACCCCCACCTCACCGTCCGACCCTCGCACCCCCCTCACCATCCGACCCTCGCACCCCCCTCCCCCCACCATCCGACCCTCGCACCCCACCTCACCGTCCGACCCTCGCACCCCACCTCACCATCCGACCCTCGCACCCCCCTCACCATCCGACTCTCGCACCCCACCTCACCGTCCGACCCTCGCACCCCTTTCCCCCTCACCATCCGACCCTCGCACCCCACCTCACCATCCGACCCTCGCACCCCCCCCCCCCCCCCCCCTCACCATCCGACCCTCGCACCCCCCCCCCCACCCACCACCACCACCACCGCTGTACAACCCCGGAACACCTACCGAGGAGAGCAGCAAGGCGCGGCATCCGTCCTTCTCCAGTTGAGTCACGCCATCTACCAGTCCGGTCAGCATGCCAGAGTTCAGGCTGTTCACCGTCGGATTCTGCAGGCAGATCTCACCGACGCCTGAAACACGCACAGTTCGAGGTCAAGGCTGCTATCAAGATGGATGACCTAGGTAATGGCCTCTTGATATCGATCTCGAGATTGGCCGCAAACGTGGAAAATTCCGTCCAAGTAATACAACAGCTAGTAGCGGATTAAGTAATTGTATACATGCAATACGTCATGTAGTATAAGTTTGAGATCCTCTTTGTGAACAAAATACTTCCCAAGTCAAAGTAATCAATATGAATGGATTTCTTTGTCAATACAGAAATACAACCATAGTATCCCTGGTTTATACCAACTGCTGTGCAATTTTTTCCTTAAAGGGACTATCCCACCTTAACATTATATTTGAGTTGAAATAGCTATTTTGATGGTTTGGCATTGAAATTAAGTATGGTAGCAGTTAAACCACCCACAATGATCTACTCAAAAAGATATTCGAGTTTTATTTTGACATCTGTAAAAAATAAGGCCCATGTGTATTTTAACCCTATTTGTAACAGGGGGGGGGGGGGATTCCGCCCCCCCCCCCCCTCATGTTTTTCGCAGATATCTCCAGAACGGCTGGGAGCAGGCCCATGAAATTTTGGGACTTTTCATAGAATTGAATACCGCATTTGGAGTCAAAATTTTGAGTTCTTAACCTGAACAGAAGCAGTTCCAGGGTACAGTTTTGGGTGGGTTCGGAGGCGATATTTGGCGATAATACGGAAATGCGATCTTCACGGTTTCTTCGTAACTGCCTCAAGTATGAAGGAGTTACATCGGTTCACGGTGATTGCAACAAGTGCAAATTAGTTGATGTTAATGAAATATCATTAAAATTTCGTGGCATAGGCGGTTTCAGGGGCTTGAAAAGGGGGGGGGGGGGTTCCAGGAAGTATGCAATGCTTGGCGGGAAGCAAATAGAGCAATGCAAGTGGCATTTATAGTTATCAAGATGTAAAAGATAGCTTCTGCTTCCATTATTTGCATAATTTATTACATATAGAGTTTCAGGGGCGTGTTCAGGCACATGAATAGGGGGTGACTGGCTTGGTGATGACGATATGCCAGCGATAACGGCGCAATAGACGGTTAGCTTATAATGATATATGCACAAATGAGGCCAGGAAAGGGAATAGTCATTTTTTTTCAGAGGCGCGCTCAGAAATGGAAGAAAGGGGGTCATACTATTGCAAGGAAACTAAGAGGCATGGGCGTACAATCACATAACATACTGTAGTTTTCGGATGAAACACGCACCACAGGCTACTCTACGAACGATTATAAGATAATAGGCGAGTACAGGTATGGTAAAAGGGGGGTAAGCAATGTTAATTGAAGTTGTAAGTGAAATAGTCACTGTTGACTAGTTAGTATCATAATAGCGGATAATATACTTATCAAAAGGTATTGCGCCTCCCCAGTTTGGATCCTGGATACGCCTATGATGAAGTACAACATGCAAAAAGGAACTATCTACGATCAGTAACTTATTTATAGTGCTGGGTAGCAACTTGTCTGCGGTTAATATTTTTTTTCCAATTTTACCCCCCTTTTTCACTAACTTGGTACCGCCTATGGCAAAAAAAAAGATTTTTAACTGTTTTGCCTAATGTCACAATCACATACCATTTCATTTCTTTAAAAAAAACACATAAAAATGGTTTTATTACGCATTTATTTCACCCCCATATTGAGTGACCTGCACACGCCTATGATTTTTGCATTTTCAAACGCCACTGTCATATATCAATTTCCAATTCAATCTCCATCGATTCGTATTAATTGTGATAAAATCGGTCGATAAACATGAAAGCTATGTTGGATCAAAAATACCACTAAAATTTGTGGTTTTTGCCCCCCTGTTGCCCCCCTATCAAAAATTTAGATTTTGTTTTTTATTTAGAGATGTAGATCGTGTTGAGGGGAACCAAACGCCGTTCCATTTTTGCAAATCGGACGGGTAGATCTCGAGATCTCCGGGGGGGGGCGGAATCCGCCCCCCCCCCCCCCTGTTACAAATAGGGGTAGCCAGGAGCCTGTTACAAATAGGGTTAATAGGGCCTCTAAACTGACAGCGTCGTCTCTCTTTACCCAACTGGTAATGATAGTCGACTTGTTTTAAGGTCAGACTTGGAATATTTTCGTCTTTCATTTCTCGATCCCCGGGTGGTTCGCAATCTAGAAGGCTAGCACTATCAGCTGGAGTTGATGCAGTAGTTGGCTGCCAGGGACCGCTAGTGAGCCAGGATGTTATGACGTCGCAAGCAAATGGTACCAGTTAAATATTTAACGCTAAATATCAATTTATTTATAAATAAATAAATAAATCAATATTTAGTGGTACCATTTGCTTGCGATGTCATAACACCCTGGCTCACTAGCGGTCCCTGGCGGCCAACTGCTGCAACAACTCCAGCTGATAGTGCTAGCCAATCTAGACACCGGGTGGTTCGCTGTTTTTCTGCGCAATAGATGTCCACACAAAATTGGGCCATACAGTTGGCAGCACAAAGGATTTCCGTTATTAAAAAAAAATATGACGTCACCAACACAACTTTCCGCTTAAAACTAAAAGTTGAATATCTTCCAAGATAAGCAATTTTTCGGAAAAAAGTTCACGAACATGTTCAGCTAACTTCGCCTGACATGTAGACATACAATTAAGTGTGATTCGACAACTTTCAAAAAGGTGGGACAGTCCCTTTAACTGTTTAACGTTAAGACCATTACCTTTCTTTTCATCTATAACTTCTACTTTCAGTCCTTCCTGAGATACCAGTCTGGATGTGCCTCTCATCACTGGGTCTGATGGTTTGCAAACCATTCTGAGTGTGTTCCACATTCTCCCAGCGTACTGAGGTCCAGCCATCTTTCCAACCTGTGGAATAACAATGGTTACATGGAGTGCTGCCTGTATGCAACACATGTCCTGACATCAAGACAAATCCATCCAAGTACTGTGCATACTTTTGTACTGCGTGCTACATATGCTATTCTCTACAAACAAAGAAGTTATTCATGAGTTGTTTTGGAGTAATACGTTTCCAATTCAAATCTTGATATCATTGGTATTTGAAGCAATTTTAACAAGAACGTCAATATTAAAAAAATTAGCTCATAACCTATACATACATATTAATTTGGAAGATGGACAATACTACCAAAATCCTAAGGAACAAACTAACAGGATTGTTGTTCTTAGTTATCAGTGATGTAACATTTATTCCTCAAAAAATACTTCAAGTAAAGAAACACCCATTTGTCATGAAAACCCTACCATCTTACAGGAAGACTCAATTTAAAAGACAACTGAATAACATAGCCATTGAATGCAATGGTCATACATTGACAGACATTGTCATGCAATGGATTGGCCATAGCTGACTTCTGTGGCTGACTTACCCGATATTGTGGCTGACAGACTATGGTTGAAGCTTGGATAGGAAGCAAAGGACTAAAGAATGAAAAGGTAAGAATGAAAGGTAAGTCATTCACATTGGAAGTGTATCAGAAGGCTGGAATGAAGCCTCATCCACAGGTATACAAAATTGCTGATTTATTTTCAACCCTCAGGTTGAGGTGGTAAGCATTACCAGTTCATTGATTCAGACTCACAGAAACAAAATAAACCAACATTCCCTCATCAGTGAGTGTCAAAGCAGTCTGTCAAAGCAGTCTTTGCAGCTGCTTCATTGTATGACACTATTCCAGTATCCTCAACTCAACTGCACTGGACTAGGCTGAGGCTTAAATTCATCCACCTGTCATTACTGCGCCTCAACCAGTTAGTTGAACCTCTACCAGGCTACCAGCCTCATCTGGATGAACAAAATCTCAACCACTCAGCAAGCAGTTGAGGATGGTTGAGGTTAGTTACTGTTAGGTGACACCAGCTCTGGGGCACCACCATGTATTAGTGGGCAGTGGCACACTGTCCGTGCTGATGCTGTTTACATTGAGCCTGTCCCAGCGGCTCCTCTAACCTCCTCTAAGCTCCTCCAAAGTAATCTGATCGTTCCCGTGGCTCATCCAAACTCATCTAAGCTCCTCCAAGCTCGCCTCAAACCTCCAAACTCCTCCAAAATGAAAGGTGGTTTTTCGGAGGCGGCTGGAGGAAGGTATGGTAGACATTAGTGGTGCGGTTAATTCATATGTAATTTGGACGCCTGATTCATTGTTACACATACAAGAAAGAGAGTGAGGACTGAATGTGAAGTTGAAGTGGTGTGAATAATATTGTTATTTTCATTTTTGCCATGGGTACTTAAAAATTGGGTATCTCATATTTATTGTGGATCTGGACGCCGCGATCGTCTTCAATGCATCAGCACTGTCTACTTGAAATGCTCACAAACAGCTGATACCTCATTCGAAATTATTCCTATGGTGACACAAATCAGTGCCCCTCCAACCTCCTCTAAACTAATCTCATCTTTTATGAAGGAGCCACAGGAACAGACCCATTGGAATATCACCACCACCAATTCGGAATTCCTGTGTACAGCTCCACCACCCCTAAACCAGCAGGATGTACACCTCTTTTGGGTGCAGAGACAGGAACATAGTTTGAAAGTAAGAAAAAGGCATGCAAGTGTCACAGACTGGTTATTGATTTGACACTGATTGAATCGATTGGAATCGTTCAATCAAAATTCATTGAATAAAAAAAATCATTGATTCACCACCAGATCTTTTGATTCATGAATCGTGATTGAATCAAAACCTGCTGTGATATTCCACTTTTGCACACCTTTATATAGGCAAATTTAATATTGTATACTAATTCTACACGTCTGATTTCATCAGAACCACTAAAAACAGGGACATTCTCAGTACTTACCTGACAATAATTATTTGTATCACCCGTCAATAGCCTCAGCCGCCCACCCGCAATGATTCTGCCATCACAATTATATGTAAACAATGTGGGCGCAGAAATGCGTCAGATACTAAGACTGTCATATGACATCATATGTATCTGGTTGACCATTAAACCCTATCACACTCTCACTAAACCTCCGTTCCTGGCGGAGCGCAGGACTTGTATTTGAGACTGAAGGTCGGCTGCGCAGTGGCCGCTACCACAATGTGACCTTACTGGATACATATCCAACACGTTTCACACAAAAAACAGCTCATGTTGTTTACATTTCAGTTGTAATGGCGGTCTCGTTGCGGTCGGCTGATGCGATTGACAGGTGATACAAATTAATATTGTTAGGTAAGTACTGAGAATGTCGCTGTTTTGAGTGCAGCTCTAATGAAATCAGATGTGTAGAAACTAGAATTAGTATAAAATATTCAATTTTACTATAAAAAGGTGTGCAAACGCGGAACTCGACCAAACCCGCATCAAATCAAGGGTCTCACCTGGTTCTCTCACCTGGTAGGGTTCCACCACGCCCAACAGCCTTAAGGATGAGACAGCAGGCACGAGGGGAACCCAGGATCATAGGACATGCCAGTCGAACAAGTAACATTGCAGAGCGGCTGCTGATTTGATAAGACAACTGGATTTAGAGTGTCCTCATGTAACAACACTTACTAGTATGACTTAGTGCCTAGAGAAAAGTTCCTAATAACAGTTGTTGTTTGTGCGATCATCAGACATATCGATACAGATCCTCCTTAATCACATTTGCCAAGCCCTTTTTCAAGGTGCTAAGTTGGATGCAGTTACAATACACTCTGGGAGGTTGTTCCAAACATGTACACATCAGTTTGAGAAGGATTGCTTGCGTACACCCAGAACAATGTGTGGCACATGAATCTAGAAGCGGTGTGCCTGGGTGCCACAGCGGGGAGGCTGAGTGAAGAAGCTCTCTGGCTCAGTGCAGCTTATGCCATTTAATATTTTCCAATATTGAATGAGATCTGCTTGAAGGAGCCTTCCCTGCCCTGAATATAGCTCTAATTTACCCAGCCTCTCCACATACAACAAGTCATGGAGGTTGTCAATATTTTTAGTCCACAATCTTTGAACATGCTCCAATGTCTGCAAATCCTCCCTATAGCCAGTGTTCCATACACATGACGCATATTCAATCAATGGTCTGACATGAGTTATGAAGAGAAACATCATGAAGTTTGGTGTGCGACAGACAGTTGATTTTAAGAAATTTTTACACAAACCAGAGGCCTTGTGAGCCACCTATACAAGATGTTCATGAAATTAAGTTTAACATCTAACACTCTCAGGTCATTATGAGACAGACAGACAGGAAGAGGACTGCCATCTAGACAGTAGAGTGGTGACCAGCCTAGGAATTTGGGCCATTTTCTGGATTTTTTGGGTCCAAAGAATTTTGCTCTCTTCATATTTTATTCAGGAAATTTGCTCTCTTTTCACCTAATCTTACTGACATTGTAGTTAAAATATAATTCAATATTCCTCACAAGGATTTAATATCTATTACAAATCAGGATTTAAATAAAAACTTTCTAAGTAGAATAATTAAACAAAAATGAAAATCTTAACTTGCCTGACAATACAATTTTACTCTCCACCTATGGATTTTTACTCTCCGGGACCAGGTCATGATTTGAAAAATCCAACACTGGTGGTGACACCCAGTCTTTAAAGTTTCTCAAGAAACACAGCACAGCACACTTCTTTCTATTTAGCTTTAAACCCCATGATTTAGATGTGTGATGAAGCACATCTATATCATTCTGTATAGATGATATGCTGATTGAATCAAAAGATTTAACAATTCAAGTACACTGGTAAATTGTGCAAATACATGCAGTCACAGTGGCTACATTAATGTATACTGAAACACTATTGCTGTAACAATGTTTTAATGATCATATATATGCATGTTTCCATTTTTATTGATTTTACATAAATTCACCTCATATATTTAAATGTTGAATCAACCATGAATCAATTACAATATTTGTTTTGTTGA
>JAXIVJ010007265.1:7500-61698 GCA_036785665.1 Chirona hameri | reverse complement strand
GCGGCATAGTTAGTGGTTGCGACCCTCAATTTTTGAAAATCGATTCATTTGTTTTCAACATTAGGAGTATTGTATAATTTGTCTGTGGCTGTATATAACACAATGCTGTATACTATCATGACAAATAATAATTTTTCCCCAAAAAACTAACAAACAATAACACAAAACTGGCAATTAAATCGGAAGCTCATCGATGCACATCGACGGCGACCTATTTAGCGTCGGCGATTTGTTTACACAGTCATTGTCATGCTTCTCGGCGCACTTAACCATTGTGGCGAGTTGTTCCTGATTAGTATACCCAAGTCCCGTAGCAGGCTTTGTTAATGACGTCACTGGTGCCATTCTTGTGTAGCATTGCAAAATATATCTGATTTTGAGTTGAAAGCTAATTAAAGACTTATTCAAATTATTGTCTTTAAGTTTGAATTTTCTTGTTAATCATTATTAAAGGTATTTTATCACGGTATTTCATAGTAGTTGACACTTCAGAAACTTGTGACGTAATAATATTGTATCCAATATGCACTTCCCTCACCCTTTGCTATTGTGGCGCAGTGCCGAGTGCTTTGCGAATACTAGCTTGCATGGGGTTCAATTCATTCCGCCCTTATTTTATTCGAGTTGGTATATTTTGCATATATATAGTTTGCATGTTGTTGTTATTCATGACTTATACTGATAGTCAGTCATGCATCACGGATGCTTCACGGATTGCTTCACGGATCAGAAGAGCGCTGCTCGAACGCACGCTAGTGGCGCTTTCGTTCTCCATGGCAACCAGGCGTGAGCCAATGAAAAGCCAGAACGTATTCCCTTTCTGGCTTTTGATTGGCTGACGCCTGGTTGCCATGGAGAACGAAAGCGCTAATAGCGCTACTAGCGTGTGTCCGAACAGCGCTCAGTTTGATCGGAAACGTCACAGAGCCTCCAAAAATGCCGCACTCGATGTAAACAATGGTAGGGAAGGACGAATTTGGCAATGACCTTCATGAAGTACACAAGCTACTTGTTTTGTATTTTTTCCAAGCTTACAACTTTGAATTTGGGAATAATTGTATTTAATTCTTAAATTTAAATAAAATAATTTTAAAACCATAACGGTAGCCTAAGAAATTGTTGCTAACAAAATCAAAAGGTCATTATTTCCCTTTAAATGCAAATTCAAAAAGATAAAATGCAATTTGAAATGAGAATCATAAAGCCAGTGCATGAGATTTCGCACCAAAAACGACGTGTGAACACCAATATGTGAAGACCTTCACGGTTTGTAGGTAATAAACTTTAAATCTTGGTCCCACTATTTTGTTTCATTCTCAACTTGGGGAAGTACCCTTATGTAATTAAACGCATCATGTAAAGCAGTGTTCGTCACGGGCCCACCAACTCCCAGCCCAGCCCGGCCCAGGCCCATGAACACCAAGCCCAGGCCCGGACCAGGCCCGGTCAAATTTATAATATTGAGGCCCAGGCCCAGTCCGGCCCGTTCTGATTAAGCATATCAATATTTTCAAAAAATTTGCAATCACTATCCTAGCATATTTACTTGTATACTATAAATGCGAAACAATGAACCAACTATGCTAACCAAAAACAAACAAAAAGCCACAGCAACAGTGTGTTGCTGCGGAAGTGAACTGCTGGTTGAATTTTTTTTTTTGCAGCTTTGACCTGAGCTTCAACATTCTCAGCCCAGGCCCGCCCGATGATTTCCTTAAAGTTGAGGCCCAGCTCAGGCCCAGCCCAGGCCCAGCCCAGGCCCAGCCCATTTGTGCCAGGTATATGGTATTGATATAAAGCCAGGTTTGTGTATTTATTCGCTCAATGGCAAATTCTACAATAAACAGCCGACACATTATCCAACAGACAACTGAACAGACAGACAACAGACAATGTGGAATATCCTACAGAAGGCAATTCGCGAACTTCGAACAGGCAACTGATTACCAATGTGCAATAGAGAACCTGATTTAGTTCACATTGTCCAACAGACACCGTCTCAGTTTTGACACGCCCATGACGAGGTCAACCAGCGCCATACATCTCGCGAAGTGTCGCTGTACGTGATTGCAGACCTGTAGACACATTACCGGCGTGATCCCCGCCATGGCGGCATCTATCTTCCCCTCGAGATACCGCAGGCGGGGTTCCTGCCGGGTGAGCGCTGGATCGGTGGCCATCATTTCGTTGAAGGTGGGGGCCATCCCTCTTCATGGTGGCTTTTATTGATGACCATACCTCCTCTATGGGGTTTGGCGGAGCGCTGTATGGTGCCGTGCGAATAAGCTCCACCCCCGGGAACTCCGCGACCACCTCCTCCAGGCTGTCGTGGACAGGCGCGTTATCACACACAATAAGGACCTGCTGCAGAGGTATGTTGCACCCGTGGAGCGCGCGCCGCAGCCAGTCACTACAGTCCGCCTTCCGGTACGATCCCCACCGGCGCTCCCAGTGCACCAGTCCCCTTTGGTAGACGGTGCCGATCACATGGACGTTCGGTCCTCTGCTGTTCGCTGCCTTCACGGAGCAGCGAGTGCCGCGACGGGACCGGCCCTGGGAGCGCCGCAGAAATAAGTTGGCGTTTGGTTCATCTATGTAGATGAGGGTCTTCCCGTGTCCTGTCGCCTCCAGCACCTTTTGTACAATCATTGCCCTCTTCTCTTTATTTTCCCGAATGTTCATGGACACAGGCTGCGCCAACACCTTCTTGACTGTGTAGAAGCGCCCGTTCAGGTGTTTGTGGATCGTTGGGATCGACAGCGAAACGCCAGTGTCATTGCGCAGCCTCCTGCCAATCTCCGCCAGGGTGATGAGTGGGTTTCCTTCGACATACTCGATCATCTTGTCCACCATGGCGGAGTCCACCTTGCGGCCAGTTGCGACGCCACGGGGGTGCATCGCCGTCGGGCCCGGTTATGTATCCATAGGCGGTTCTTACTGCGACGCCGTTAGCGGTGGAGGCCAACTTCCAGTCGCCGCCGGCCCTGTAACACTCCATGATCCTCACCCTGGCATCGGGTGCCGCGCGCTTGTAAGGGCCGCGTTTGGTACCGGGCGCGAGACCCCGTCTGCAGCGTAGTTGCTCCTCTTGTTGAGGCGTAGGGTGGACACCATCCGCAGCGTCAGCAGGAGCCGGTGGAGTGAGAAGCGTGTCGGGTTCTTCGTCATTTATTTCCATATCCCCATGGCCGTTGAAGAAATTATCCATGTATTCAGAGGATTGGGACGATATATTTATGCAAAATCACCCAAGGTACACTATGTAAATAAATTGCCAAGAAATCTTCAAATTATATGAAGTGACTCCAATTACACAGTTCACGGCTTCAACCAGAATTAATACAATCAGTAAGAAGCCGAAGTTGGCAATGAACGAGCGAGCGCGAATAAAATGTATGGTGAATTTAAACTCCATCGGGCAAGTAGTTTCTGAGATACAAAAAGGGTGCGCACGTGCGCACGTGCAGAAGCACCCCACCCCTGACTTGTGGAAAAGTGGCGGGTGAGAGGTTCCTAACCACGCACAAAATTTGAACACAATCGGCTCAGCCGTTCCTGATATATATAATATGGGTGTGCACGTGCGCACGTGCAGAGGCACGTGACCCCTGACTTGTGGGAAAGTGGCGGCTGAGAGGTCCGTGGCGACGCTTTTGAGAAGCTAATATCTCTGCAACCGCACTTCCGATTGACAAGCGGATTTCTTTGCTGAGTAGCTCCATCCAACGTAACCTGTTTGGACCAGTGCCGACTCATGTGGGTGACTACCACTGCGCGTAGCGCGTGCCGCGTGAAGTGTGTTGAAAAATGTTTCTCGTAAAAAAATCCGCAACGGCTGGGCCGATTGTGTTGAAATTTGGTGTTTGGATAGGGACCTCTCAGCCGCCACTTTCCCACATGTCAGGGGGTATGTGCCTCTGCACCTGCGCACGTGCACATCCCTATTCTATATCTCAGGAACGGCTGAGCCGATTGTGTTCAAATTTGGTGTGTGGTTAGGGACCCCTCCGCCGCCGCCTTCCCACAAGTCATGGGTGGGGTGCCTCTGCACGTGCGCACGTGCACACCCCTATTATATATATCAGGAACGGCTGAGCCGATTGTGCTCTAATTTGGTGTGTGGTTAGGGACCTCTTAGTCACCACTTTCCCACAAGTCAGGGATGGGGTGCCTCTACACGTCCGCACGTGCTCACCTTTTTGTATCTCAGAAACTACTTGCCCCATCGAGTTGAAATTCATCATACATTTCGTTCGCGCTCGCTCGTTCATCGCGGACTACGGCGCCTTACTGGAACTTAATATTTAATTATAGTTGTTAGGCACTGGAATCGTTCTAAACCATGTCCAATTTGTAAACGATGAACACCGTATTGTGCAATTTTAGTGAGGGATTTACCATATCATTGATCATCAGTGATCAACAATGTGGATCCCCCTACTTCCCCTATCACCTGGCTGGAGAGATGGGGAAGTATGTTTTTTGACTGACCACCTCCCGGTCCGGTCGTGTGCCTCGCACGTCCAAGCAGCCGCTCAAGGCGGATTCACACCGGGCGCGTTTTGACGCAGACGCATGCGTCTGAGGCGAGATATAAAAAAAACGCGTACGCATGCGGTCAAAACGGACGCAGCCGCATGCGTCGGCCAAATCTTATGATGGCAGCGATAGCAGCCCTTTTACACCACGCACGCCATGCGTCATTTTACGCTTGCACATACGCCTGCGTCAATACGCATCTGGTGAGAATCCAGTTTTAGACCCACCGTCTACGGCAGTTGTTCTCAAATAAGGGGTACTTACCCCACTTGGGGTAATGTAGCCTTCGGGCGATTTATGGCGATTGCGCAGCTAAGTGAGAAGTTATCGCTGATTTGTTTGATGATGGTGCACACTGCCATAATCATCACAGTTGCTGATTGTTTCACTGTCACCACATTATCGCGGATTTGTTTGATGATGGCGCACACTGCCATAATCATCACAGTTGCTGATTGTTTCACTGTCACCACATTATCGCGGATTTGTTTGATGATGGCGTACACTGCCATAATCATCACAGTTGCTGATTGTTTCACTGTCACCACATTATCGCGGATTTGTTTGATGATGGCGCACACTGCCATAATCGTCACAGTTGCTGATTGTTTCACTGTCACCACATTATCGCGGATTTGTTTGATGATGGCGCACACTGCCATAATCATCAGAGTTGCCGTTTGTTTCACTGTCACCACATTATCGCTGATTTGTTTGATGATGGCGCACACTGCCATAATCATCACAGTTGCTGATTGTTTCACTGTCACTACATTATCGCTGATTTGTTTGATGATGGCGCACAATGCCATAATCATCACAGTTGCTGATTGTTTCACTGCCACCACATTATCACGGATTTTTTTATGATGGCGCACACTGCCATAATCATCACAGTTGCTGATTGTTTCACTGTCACCACATTATCGCTGATTTGTTTGATGATGGCGCACACTGCCATAATCATCACAGTTGCTGATTGTTTCACTGTCACCACATTATCGCGGATTTGTTTGATGATGGCGCACACTGCCATAATCGTCACAGTTGCTGATTGTTTTGCTGTCACCACATTATCGCTGATTTGTTTGATGATGGCGCACACTGCCATAATCATCACAGTTGCTGATTGTTTCACTGCCACCGCATTATCGCGGATTTGTTTGATGATGGCGCACACTGCCATAATCGTCACAGTTGCTGATTGTTTCACTGTCACCACATTATCGCGGATTTGTTTGATGATGGCGCACACTGCCATAATCATCACAGTTGCTGATTGTTTCACTGTCACCACATTATCGCGGATTTGTTTGATGATGGCGCACACTGCCATAATCATCACAGTTGCTGATTGTTTCACTGTCACCACATTATCGCGGATTTGTTTGATGATGGCGCACACTGCCATAATCATCACAGTTGCTGATTGTTTCACTGTCACCACATTATCGCGGATTTGTTTGATGATGGCGCACACTGCCATAATCATCCCAGTTGCTGATTGTTTCACTGTCACCACATTATCGCGGATTTGTTTGATGATGGCGCACACTGCCATAATCATCACAGTTGCTGATTGTTTCACTGTCACCACATTATCGCGGATTTGTTTGATGATGGCGCACACTGCCATAATCATCACAGTTGCTGATTGTTTCACTGTCACCACATTATCGCGGATTTGTTTGATGATGGCGCACACTGCCATAATCATCACAGTTGCTGATTGTTTCACTGTCACCACATTATCGCGGATTTGTTTGATGATGGCGCACACTGCCATAATCGTCACAGTTGCTGATTGTTTCACTGTCACCACATTATCGCGGATTTGTTTGATGATGGCGCACACTGCCATAATCATCACAGTTGCTGATTGTTTCACTGTCACCACATTATCGCGGATTTGTTTGATGATGGCGCACACTGTCATAATCATCACAGTTGCTGATTGTTTCACTGTCACCACATTATCGCGGATTTGTTTGATGATGGCGCACACTGCCATAATCATCACAGTTGCTGATTGTTTCACTGTCACCACATTATCGCGGATTTGTTTGATGATGGCGCACACTACCATAATCATCACAGTTGCTGATTGTTTCACTGTCACCACATTATCGCGGATTTGTTTGATGATGGCGCACACTGCCATAATCGTCACAGTTGCTGATTGTTTCACTGTCACCACATTATCGCGGATTTGTTTGATGATGGCGCACACTGCCATAATCATCACAGTTGCTGATTGTTTCACTGTCACCACATTATCGCGGATTTGTTTGATGATGGCGCGCACTGCCATAATCATCACAGTTGCTGATTGTTTCACTGTCACCACATTATCGCGGATTTGTTTGATGATGGCGCACACTGCCATAATCGTCACAGTTGCTGATTGTTTCACTGTCACCACATTATCGCGGATTTGTTTGATGATGGCGCACACTGCCATAATCATCACAGTTGCTGATTGTTTCACTGTCACCACATTATCGCGGATTTGTTTCATGATGGCGCACACTGCCATAATCATCACAGTTGCTGATTGTTTCACTGTCACCACATTATCGCAGATTTGTTTGATGATGGCGCACACTGCCATAATCATCACAGTTGCTGATTGTTTCACTGTCACCACATTATCGCGGATTTGTTTGATGATGGCGCACACTGCCATAATCATCACAGTTGCTGATTGTTTCACTGTCACCACATTATCGCGGATTTGTTTGATGATGGCGCACACTGCCATAATCATCACAGTTGCTGATTGTTTCACTGTCACCACATTATCGCTGATTTGTTTGATGATGGCGCACACTGCCATAATCATCACAGTTGCTGATTGTTTCACTGCCACCACATTATCGCGGATTTGTTTGATGATGGCGCACACTGCCATAATCATCACAGTTGCTGATTGTTTCACTGTCACCACATTATCGCGGATTTGTTTGATGATGGCGCACACTGCCATAATCATCACAGTTGCTGATTGTTTCACTGGCACCACATTATCGCAATGACTATTAAAATCAATTAATGCTAAATGGTGCTCAGCTGTTTTTGGTGACAGTTTACGTGTTTTTGGTGACAGTTTACGTATTGTTGTTATACGCTGGGAACCACTGTTTTATGCTAAGAGCAACAGCACACATATCTACTTATATTCCTGTTATATGGCACTAGTAGTAAACGCCTGAAGTTATGCTGTACCGCATAGTCTGTAGCCGAGAACTGCAGACTGCGCAATGGGGGAGGGGGTAATAAATCATTCTGGTCATCAAAAATGGGTACCGTACTCTTGACGCTGCGAACCACTGGTTTAAGTTACTGTTCTGCGGCTAACACGAATTGTTCGCAGAACATCACACCTAAAGTGTAGTGACTAATTGATTACCATTGATAGGTACCCAAAAATAAGCTATTTGCTAAGTTTGCCAGTTTGTTTTGCATTGCTTCACGTCAGGTTGAGCTCTCTGACAAACTCCAATGCTGGGTTTGTAGGGTAAATGTCTAATCGCTGGTCACGTCAAAATACCGGACTTTTCATGTAATTGGTGGTGTAAGCGACCCTGACGCACTGAAGCACCAATACACTGCTAAGAACAGTAGCGGATCTACGGTTGGGAAAAATGGGCAATTGCCCCCCCCCCTACTCAAACGAAAAATCGGTAGGCAAACGTATGTTTTTGTCCCACCACCCCCACCCAAAAAGCCAAAAAATCCCGACTTGAAAATCCCGAAACATCTTGAATCTGAGTAAAATGGTTATTTGCTTTTAAATAAAATAATGTTCCGACAATGCATACTGAAATGTTTCATGTCTAGCAGCTCTATTGTTGCAGTGAAACATTTTATTTGGATCCATATTATCTGGGCCGTTGATTCACATGAAATTGTCAGCTCCGTCCGTCAAACGGTTTTCGAGTTACAGCCTTGGGCAACTTTGTTGTCGTGCAAAACTCTAATTTTCAGAGGGCAATATCTCCAATCTATATCATGCGAGTCATATAAGCCAACATATCATCAGCATCATCAGGAACAATATATTAATGTGATACAGATTATTTTTCGAAACTACGCAAATTTTAAAATGTCTACATGTGATCTTAGACCTCAGATCACGTGATTTTATATTTTAGCCATTTACAATTCAGATTTTTTTTTCTTGCCAGAATCGATTTCGATACCACATTACCACTGTCACTACCACTGGATGGTAAGAAAATTTGACATAAGTTTTTCTAAATATTTTATTTATTTATTTGTATTTGGAAAAATGATGATCACCTTGTCTTTGGTAATAACTTTGCCACAATTGTGCCAGAGAGCTTAACTCAACGGCTAGAGTCATCATGCTATGCATCATTGAATGCAGCTCAACCAGGCAGGCACATATAATGATATGTGCCTGGTTGAGCTGCATTCAATGATGCATAGCATGATCCCAGCAGGTCACTCCGTGACCTTGAGGTTGATTTCCCAAATGACCTGGCTTGATTATACAATAGATAATTTGCTGGAATTTTCGCTTTATTTGGCAAAGTTGAGCTTTTTTATTTCTTGAAAACACTTTAAGCTATTTTTATAACATTCTCAGTCTGGAAATAAGGATGATAAAAATTTTCTTGAGGACCCACAGACGCCTCTATCGGCGAAATATTGAATTATGTCATCACGTGATCTTGATCACTGAGCGGAATAGGTTGTCACGTGATTCAAAGGGCATGCACCCTACTATTCCACCTAAGACAAATCACGAATTTTAAATGTGAACATAACGAAATTGCGTGACCTGACCTGAGGTCACATGGCAAAATTTCGACACTTTTCCATTCGAGTTCTCAAACAAAAATTACATGAAATTAATTTGTGGTTAATGGCTATTCCGATGAAACATAGGTTTATACACAGATAACAGAAGACCTGGATTTGACACGAAATATTCTACCTCTTATTTTAAGCACAGCAGTGAACGGCGGTGCTGGACTCGCATTTCCGCGAGCCGAGACATAAAAGTGTATCAGCATAACAGCTCCGTTTCAAATTTCGACTCTAAAATAAGAGGCCGAAAATTTCGTGTCAAATCCAGGTCTCCTCTTATCTGTGGTGTATACAATTATAATTATGTATATGGGAGATATCGCCCGAAGAAAATTAAAGCTTTGGGCGACATTACAGAGATGCCTGAAGTTATAACTCGAAAACCGTTCGATGGAGGAGCTGAAAATTCTACAGCGTGAATCTACGGCCCAGATGACCCCCGACACCTAGTTCAATCGAAATGTGAGAAGTAGGATGCTATGTTTTGGTCGATCTGACGTGGGCTGCCCCGGGTGGCCTCTGGTCACGTGACCTTAAGGTCACAGAGCGACTACAAGGCTGATGTTATATATCATTATAGGCAGATCGACGAGATAAGCATAATGCCGTTTATTTGAGCTTTCTAGCGCAAAGTTATTACCAAAGACGTGCTGTGCTTTTTTCAGCATCGAAGGCTTATGTAAAGATGTTGATTCTGGCATGGACAAAATTCCGAATTTGAAATGGCCACATTATAAAATCACGTGATTTAACCTGAGATCACGCATTGACATTCAAAAATGTTCTAATTTTCCAAGAATGATTACATCATAGTAATATATTGTTACTGATGATTCTGATGACATATAGCATTATATGACTCGCATGATTTACATGGGAGATATTGCCCGCTGAAAATTAGAGTTTTGCTTGACATTACAAAGTTGCCCGAGGCTGTAACTCGAAAACCATTTGACGGACGGACGGGGCTGAAAAAGTTAACAGCGTGATTCTACAGCCCAGTTAACCCCCACCACGTAGTTGTATCGAAATACGAGATGTAGGGTGTTATTTCGATATATTTTGGTCAATCTGTCTTGGAATGCCCAATTCTCCCCCCCCCCTTCCAACGAAAAATCGGTAGGCAAACGCGTGTTTTTGCCCCACGCCCCCAAACCGTTCCGGGAGGTTGTGATTTTTTGCTCCGGGAAGGCGTGATTTATCCCTCTCCCCCACTCAACGACTCTTTCGCGCTGACGACCCGACGCCAGCCCCCCCCCCCGCTCAACGACTTTTCGTGCTGACGATTCGACGCCCCCCCCCCGCTCAACGAGTCTTTGCGCTGACGACCCGACGCCACCCTCCCCGGTCAACAATTTTTCGCTGACGAAACGGAACGAAATCCCCCCCCCCCCCCAACTCGAAACCTAGATCCGCCACTGGCTAAGAACATGACAGCACAGTATTTTTACGTGACTAGATAATGGATCTGTGCCCTAACTTATAAGAGTCGTACGTGGTTACGTGCTCATCCAATATTTCCAACCTGTTGTGTCTGCTATCGCATTGTCTCCTATTGCTGTCATCTCCTTCAATGGTGTAACGAAGGTCGGTCGTATGCATAATATGCAGTCCTGTGGCTGCCAGTCCGGTGTAAGTCCGCTGCGGCAGTGTGTAGTGGCGGGTGACGGCTGCGACACGTCGGGCCGCATTAGTATCAATGTGTGCATGTAGTCTCGAAAGAAGTCTCGACTTAAGTGCATTTGTGCACTTGTACACCAATCGAGGCTGTAAACTGATATTTAATGACTGTTTTGACAAATATATGGCGATGATGGGAGATAATGTGATCAGCTTTATTAGGAGTATGATTATTTATTTCAAGTTCATTTATACTTTGAGGCAGATGGAAAGCATGCGACTAACATGTTGCTCGTTATATGTGACGTCATTCTCTTCACTGGGCTCCCTCCCCCGGCAGGATGAGGCTGGCCTCCGTCCTGCCCAAGTGGTCCCCGGTGCGCGCGCTGGGCCGCTTGCTGCGCCCGCTACCTGACCTTGACCCGGACGAGGCCGGGCCGACTCCACAGGCGGTGTCGCCGGCCGAGCGGGCTGAGCTGGCGGCGGCGCGTCCTTTCAAGGAGCTGGGTGGGCCGGCCGCCTGGCCGGTAATCGGCTCCGCTGGCGCCTTCATCGGCGCTGACAAGTCGCGGATGGGTCAGCTGTTCGGACGCCTGAGGGCGCGCTACGGTGACCTGTACCGGCTGCAGCACCCTCTGCGAGGCAACGAGACTGTGGTCTCCTTCTCGGCGCTGGACGCAGAGAAGGTTGGTGGAGTGGGGATCATATTTCCATGGACCGTCCTTCAGCGGTTGATTATGTTGATTATGAGACTGTGGTCTCGTTCTCGGCGCTGGACGCAGAGAAGGTTGGTGGAGTGGGGATCATATTTCCATGGACCGTCCTTCAGCGGTTGATTATGTTGATTATGAGACTGTGGTCTCCTTCTCGGCGCTGGACGCAGAGAAGGTTGGTGGAGTGGGGATCATATTTCCATGGACCGTCCTTCAGCGGTTGATTATGTTGATTATGAGACTGTGGTCTCGTTCTCGGCGCTGGACGCAGAGAAGGTTGGTGGAGTGGGGATCATATTTCCATGGACCGTCCTTCAGCGGTTGATTATGGGGGAATGATGAGCCTTTAACTGTGCAAGAATTTAAACGCTTAACTATGTAATAATGATACAGGTGTTGCTGTGTAAGAATGATAAAGTTTAACAGCGTGAAGGATAATGTTCGGCTAACTAATGACTATTCAGTAAAATCATTGGGCAGTGGACTGCGTGAGAGTCGATGCCGGTACAGATTTAGCGAATGATTGGGTTGGTTAAAGGGAATGTTTCACCTTTGTATTGGTTTTGAACTGAGATAGCCATTATCTTTAGCCGTTATTGAAATGTAGAAAATACTAAGGTCATTTTCCACAAAATTTACCGTTTTGAAGCAATTTAATTTATAATTTGCAAAATGGGGTCTATGTTAGTCCCGCCGCTGATTGGCTGACAGCCACTGCAAGATTGTTGGTCCTGGAAGTCGACGACCTGTATTTCTCGAACCTTGGCGAGTACGATGAAAACAACGGCTAACGCGATAGGTTGAGGTACAAGTTGAAGTTTTCACGTTGTTTGAAGTCTCAGTTATGGATCGATTGTTTGTTAAATAAATATTGAGCTATCGCAATGCCTCGCACTCGTCATTGTGTTCTGTGCGGGAGAAGACACAGTTCCACAATGTTTTTTGATTTAAATCGCCAGAATTGTCTGGGAACGATTTTGCCATATGTTGGCACCTAAAGGTTTTCTCATAGCTCTCTATAGCTCAACAATGACGTCATCCCAAATACAATACCAGTAAGGCGCCGTAGTTGGCGATGAACGAGCGAGCGCGAAATAAATGTATGGTGAATTTCAACCCGATCGGGCAAGTAGTTCCTGAGATACAAAAAAAAGGTGCGCACGTGCGCACGTGCGCACGTGCAGAGGCACTCCACCCATGACTTGTGGGTAGGCAGCGGCGGAGGGGACTCCCTAGCCACACACCAAATTTGAACACAATCGGCTCAGCCGTTCCTGAGATATAGAATAGGGGTGTGCACGTGTGCACGTGCAGAGGCACCCCATCCCTCACTTGTGGAAAACTGGCGGTTGAGAGGTCCCTAACCACACACCAAATTAGAACGCAATAAGTTCAGTCGTTCCTGAGATATAAAATAGGGATGTGCACGTGGGCACGTGCAGAGGCACCTAACCACACAGCAAAATTGCACACAATCGGCTCAGCCGTTGCAGAGTTTTCGCGAGAAAACACCTTTCAACACCCCTCACGCGGCACGCAGCACGCGCAGTGGTAGACACCCACATGAGTCGGCACTGGTCTGAAACAGGGTAGGTTGGATGGGGCTGCTCAGCCAAGAAGTCAGCTTGTCAATCGGACGTATGGTTGCAGAGATATGAGCTTCTTAAAAGTGTCGCCACGGGTCGGGCCGGGCCAACCATACTCAGACTGTTCCCATATACGACGGAAAGACGAGCGAGCGCTTCGCGCTCGCTCTTAATAAACAAATGTAGAAAGTTAAATGATTTTTCGAGAGATAAAAATATCACCATCGTTTTCAGCAGCACTTACTTCATATTTTCGACTACAACCAGCGAGTATTTGACAACTTTCAGAAAGGTGAAACATTCCCTTTAAAGCTAAGATTCAGTTTTGCATGACTCTTGCAAGCATGTTTAGCCGCAAAGTAGCTTGTTCTCGGTCGATACGAGTTGCCAGCGTATAGAGCTTTCCAAATTAATGTCGTTCCTGGATTGTATTATCACATAGAACCATCAGCGCCAGCGTCAGTTTGGTACAAGGCATGTCGCTGTTCAGTTTGGTACAAGGCATGGCGCTGTTCAGTTTGGTGCAATACATGTCGCTGTTCAGTTTGGTACAATACATGTCGCTGTTCAGTTTGGTACAAGGCATGTCGCTGTTGCAGGTGTTTCGAAGCGAGGGCAGCTGGCCCATTCGTCCGGGCTTCCACCCGGTGCGCATATATAACCAAATAAATGGTCTCAAACACGGTCTCCTTCCCAGGTAAGAACACACTAGACACACAGCATGTGATGTGTGCGTACTGCGTATCTAAGTAATTCACGCTACCAGAGATGCCATGGTGCACACTGGCTGGGGTGTGTGTCAGTTAATAATGGAAAATGTGTTGACAAATGAAGCGTGTTACGTTTGGACTGCGGCAATTGCCATTGAAGGCCAACTGGCTGTAACATACACGTAACAAAAATGCATTGCGATTTAGTCTGGTTTTCTCACACAACCAGACTATAGCTTTGTGTCAAATTTATCCAATCATCTTTGAACATGTCCTATTGGTCTGGCTTCAAGTGGATTATATCGCTCTTGATTGACTGACGACTGACGACGGACGACTGATGACTGACCCTCTGACCTCTGACCTCTGACCTCTGACCTCTGACCTCTGACCTCTGACCTCTGACCTCTGACCTCTGACCTCTGACCTCTGACCTCTGACCTCTGACCTCTGACCTCTGACCTCTGACCTCTGACCTCTGACCTCTGACCTCTGACCTCTGACCTCTGACCTCTGACCCCTGACCTCTGACCTCTGACCTCTGACCTCTGACCTCTGACCTCTGACCTCTGACCTCTGACCTCTGACCTCTGACCTCTGACCTCTGCCCTCTGACCTCTGACCTCTGACCTCTGACCTCTGACCTCTGACCTCTGACCTCTGACCTCTGACCTCTGACCTCTGACCTCTGACCTCTGACCTCTGACCTCTGACCTCTGACCTGTGCGCGGCAGTAACGGCAGTGAGTGGAGTGAGCTGCGTTCCGTGGTTCAGCAGCAGTTTCTGCGCACCAACGCAATCAAGCCGTTCATTCGGCATATGGAGTCGAGCGCGGCGGACCTGGTGGCGGCCATAGCGGCCGACCGCGACCCCCAGCAGCGGCTCAACAGAGATTTCCTGCAGCACGCCTCCCGCGCTGCCCTCGACGGTACGGCCTGAGGCAAATAGTGGACACACTCTGCAGTGCATCGCTTCCTGTGACTTCATAATTTTGATGAGCAGTGCATCTAACGCAGGTCATGAAATAAATACATAAATGATTGCCTTCTAATTCATATATGAGCAATGGGGTGAAATTAGGATACTTATTTAGTTGTTTGTTGCATTTATAATTGATTCCTGTTTAAGAACAACCAACGATCTCGTAGTTTTTATAATGCGTTTAGGGCGAATGCATGACACCCGATGAAGCTTTAAACTAAGTGTTATTTCTTATCCTTCGTTCTATGGACATTTCAGTTTTTTTTTGCAGGAGAAAGATATAACTGATCTAACACTAACACTGGATTGAAATGTTACGGGATGTGTTGACTAAACACTAAGATGATCACGATAAAGCAAAGGCAGCGACGAAGAAGAAAGCTTTCCAGTCATTTTAATCACATCGTGTGGCGTCTTCCTCGCCTTTTTCTCATTCTACACTTCTTCACACACATCACCTTCTTCAGAATATCGTAACCAATCAATTAATCACATATCGAAACACAATATACATTGTTACGGTATCACCCACGCTGTTACAGCTCCCGCCCGCGCTGTTACGGCTCCCGCCCGCGCTGGTCCGTATCACTATCGTGCACTGTAGCCACGTCTGAGTGGTGCACTGTAGTCACGTCTGAGTGGTGCACTGTAGTCACGTCTGAGTGGTGCACTGTAGTCACGTCTGAGCCGTGCACTGTAGTCACGTCTGAGTCGTGCACTGCATCCACCTCTGAGTGGTGCACTGTAGTCACGTCTGAGTGGTGCACTGTAGTCACGTCTGAGCCGTGCACTGTAGTCACGTCTGAGTGGTGCACTGTAGTCACGTCTGAGTGGTGCACTGTAGTCACGTATGAGTGGTGCACTGTAGTCACGTCTGAGTGGTGCACTGTAGCCACGTCTGAGTCGTGCACTGTAGTCACGTCTGAGTGGTGCACTGTAGTCACGTCTGAGTCGCGCACTGTAGCCACCTCTGAGTCGTGCACTGTAGTCACGTCTGAGTCGTGCACTGTAGTCACGTATGAGTGGTGCACTGTAGTCACCTCTGAGTCGTGCACTGTAGCCACGTCTGAGTCGTGCACTGTAGCCACGTCTGCGTCGTGCACTGTAGCCACGTCTGAGTCGTGCACTTAGTCACGTCTGAGTGGTGCACTGTATCCACGTCTGAGTGGTTCACTGTAGTCACGTCTGAGTGGTGCACTGTATCCACGTCTGAGTGGTGCACTGTAGTCACGTCTGAGTGGTGCACTGTAGTCACGTTTGAATGGATGCACTGTAGTCACGTCTGAGTGGTGCACTGTAGTCACGTCTGAATGGTACACTGTAGTCACGTCTGAGTCGTGCACTGTAGTCACGTCTGAATGGTGCACTGTAGTCACGTCTGCGTGGTGCACTGTAGTCACGTCTGAGTCGTGCACTGTAGCCACGTCTGAGTGGTGCACTGTAGTCACCTCTGAGTCGTGTACTGTAGCCACGTCTGAGTGGTGCACTGTAGTCACGTCTGAGTGGTGCACTGTAGTCACGTCTGAGTGGTGCACTTTATCCACCTCTGAGTCGTGCACTGTAGCCACGTCTGAGTCGTGCACTGTAGTCACCTCTGAGTCGTGCACTGTAGTCATGTCTGAGTGGTGCACTGTAGTCACGTCTGAGTTGTGCACTGTAGTCACGTCTGAGTGGTGCACTGTAGTCACGTCTGAGTCGTGCACTGTAGCCACGTCTGAGTGGTGCACTGTAGTCACCTCTGAGCCGTGCACTGTAGTCACGTCTGAGTGGTGCACTGTAGTCACGTATGAGTCGTGTACTGTAGTCACGTCTGAGTGGTGCACTGTAGTCACGTCTGAGTCGTGCACTGTAGTCACGTCTGAGTGGTGCACTGTAGCCACCTCTGAGTCGTGCACTGTAGTCACGTATGAGTGGTGCGCTGTAGTCACGTCTGAGTGGTGCTCTGTAGTCACGTCTGAGTGGTGCACTGTAGTCACGTCTGATTGGTGCACTGTAGTAATGTCTGAGTGGTGCACTGTAGCGACGTCTGAGTGGTGCACTGTAGTCACGTCTGAGTGGTGCACTGTAGTCACGTCTGAGTCATGCACTGTAGTCACGTCTGAGTGGTGCACTGTAGTCACGTATGAGTGGTGCACTGTAGCCATGCCTGAGTGGTGTACTGTAGGGACGTCTGAGTGGTACACTGTAGCCACGTCTGAGTCGTGCACTGTAGCCACCTCTGAGTCGTGCACTGTAGTCACGTCTGAGTGGTGCACTGTAGTCACCTCTGAGTCGTGCACTGTAGTCACGTCTGAGAGGTGCACTGTATCCACGTCTGAGTCGTGCACTGTAGCCACGTCTGAGTGGTGCACTGTAGTCACCTCTGAGTCGTGCACTGTAGCCACGTCTGAGTGGTGCACTGTAGTCACGTCTAAGTGGTGCACTGTAGCGACGTCTGAGTGGTGCACTGTATTCACGTCTGAGTGGTGCACTGTAGCGACGTCTGAGTGGTGCACTGTAGTCACGTCTGAGTGATGCACTGTAGTTACGTCTGAGTGGTACACTGTAGTCACGTATGAGTGGTGCACTGCAGTCACGTCTGAGTGGTGCACTGTAGTCACGTCTGAGTGGTGTACTGTAGTCACGTCTGAATGGTGCACTGTAGCGACCTCTGAGTCGTGCACTGTAGTCACGTCTGAGTGGTGCACTGTAGTCACCTCTGAGCCGTGCACTGTAGCCAGCTCTGAGTGGTGCACTGTAATCACGTCTGAGTGGTGCACTGTAGCCACGTCTGAGTGGTGCACTGTAGTCACGTCTGAGTGGTATACTGTAGCCACCTCTGAGTCGTGCACTGTAGTCACGTATGAGTGGTGCGCTGTAGTCACGTCTGAGTGGTGCACTGTAGCCACGTCTGAGTCGTGCACTGTAGCCACCTCTGAGTCGTGCACGGTAGCCACCTCTGAGTCGTGCACTGTAGCCACGTCTGAGTGGTGCACTGTAGTCACGTCTGAGTCGTGCACTGTAGCCACGTCTGAGTCGTACACTGTAGTCACGTCTGAGTCGTGAACTGTAGCCACGTCTGAGTCGTGCACTGTAGCCACGTCTGAGTCGTGCACTGTAGTCACGTCTGAGTCGTGCACTGTAGTCACGTCTGAGTCGTGCACTGTAGCCACGTCTGAGTCGTGCACTGTAGTCACGTCTGAGTCGTGCACTGTAGTCACGTCTGAGTGGTGTACTGTAGCCACCTCTGAGCCGTGCACTGTAGCCACCTCTGAGTCGTGCACTGTAGCCACGCTTGAGTCGTGCACTGTAGTCACGTCTGAATGGTGCATTGTAGTCACGTCTGAGTGGTGCACTGTAGCGACGTCTGAGTGGTGTACTGTAGCCACCTCTGAGTCGTGCACTGTAGCCACCTCTGAGTCGTGCACTGTAGTCACGTCTGAGTGGTGCACTGTAGTCACGTCTGAGTGGTACACTGTAGCCACGTCTGAGTGGTGCACTGTAGTCACGTCTGAGTGGTGCACTGTAGTAACGTCTGAGTGGTACACTGTAGTCACGTCTGAGTGGTGCACTGTAGTCACGTCTGAGTGGTGCACTGTAGCCACCTCTGAGTCGTGCACTGTAGCCACCTCTGAGTGGTGCACTGTAGTCACGTCTGAGTCGTGTACTTTAGTTACGTCTGAGTCGTGCACTGTAGTCACGTCTGAGTCGTGCACTGTAGTCATATATGAGTTGTGCACTGTAGGGACGTCTGAGTCGTGCACTGTAGCCACGTCTGAGTGGTGCACTGTAGCCACGTCTGAGTCGTGCACTGTAGCCACGTCTGAGTGGTGCACTGTATCCACGTCTGAGTAGGGCACTGTAGCCACGTCTGAGTGGTGCACTGTAGTCACGTCTGAGTGGTGCACTGTAGTCACGTCTAAGTGGTGCACTGTAGCCACCTCTGAGTCGTGTACTGTAGTCACGTCTGAGTGGTGCACTGTAGCCACGTCTGAGTCGTGCACTGTAGCCACCTCTGAGTCGTGCACGGTAGCCACCTCTGAGTCGTGCACTGTAGCCACGTCTGAGTGGTGCACTGTAGTCACGTCTGAGTCGTGCACTGTAGCCACGTCTGAGTCGTACACTGTAGTCACGTCTGAGTCGTGAACTGTAGCCACGTCTGAGTCGTGCACTGTAGTCACGTCTGAGTCGTGCACTGTAGTCACGTCTGAGTCGTGCACTGTAGCCACGTCTGAGTCGTGCACTGTAGTCACGTCTGAGTCGTGCACTGTAGCGACGTCTGAGTGGTGTACTGTAGCCACCTCTGAGTCGTGCACTGTAGCCACCTCTGAGTCGTGCACTGTAGTCACGTCTGAGTGGTGCACTGTAGTCACGTCTGAGTGGTACACTGTAGCCACGTCTGAGTGGTACACTGTAGTCACGTCTGAGTGGTGCACTGTAGTCACGTCTGAGTGGTACACTGTAGTCACGTCTGAGTGGTGCACTGTAGTCACGTCTGAGTGGTGCACTGTAGCCACCTCTGAGTCGTGCACTGTAGCCACCTCTGAGTGGTGCACTGTAGCCACGTCTGAGTGGTGCACTGTAACCACCTCTGAGTGGTGCACTGTAGCCACCTCTGAGTCGTGCACTGTAGCCACTTCTTAGTGGTGCACTGTAGTCACGTCTGAGTCGTGCACTGTATCCACGTCTGAGTCGTACACTGTAGCCACGTCTGAATCGTGCACTGTAGCCAACTCTGAGTCGTGCACTGTAGACACGTCTGAGTCGTGCACTGTAGTCACCTCTGAGTGGTGCACTGTAGCCACGTCTGAGTGGTTCACTGTAGCCACGTCTGAGTGGTGCACTGTAGCCACGTCTGAGTGGTACACTGTAGTCACGTCTGAGTCGTGCACTGTAGCCACCTCTGAGTGGTGCACTGTAGCCACCTCTGAGTCGTGCACTGTAGCCACGTCTGAGTGGTGCACTGTAGTCACGTCTGAGTCGTGCACTGTAGCCACGTCTGAATCGTGGACTGTAGCCACCTCTGAGTCGTGCACTGTAGCCACGTCTGAATCGTGCACTGTAGTCACGTCTGAGTGGTGCACTGTAGTCACGTCTGAGTCGTGCACTTTAGTCACGTCTGAGTCGTGCACTGTAGTCACGTCTGAGTCGTGCACTGTAGTCACGTCTGAGTGGTGCACTGTAGTCACGTCTGATTGGTGCACTGTAGCCATGTCTGAGTGGTGCACTGTAGGGACGTCTGAGTCGTGCACTGTAGCCACGTCTGAGTGGTGCACTGTAGCCACGTCTGAGTCGTGCACTGTAGCCACGTCTGAGTCGTGCACTGTATCCACGTCTGAGTAGAGCACTGCAGCCACGTCTGAGTGGTGCACTGTAGTCACGTCTGAGTGGTGCACTGTAGTCACGTCTAAGTGGTGCACTGTAGCCACCTCTGAGTCGTGCACTGTAGTCACGTCTGAGTCGTGCACTGTAGTCACGTCTGAGTCGTGCACTGTAGTCACGTCTGAGTGGTGCACTGTAGCCACGTCTGAGTCGTGCACGGTAGTCACGCCTGAGTCGTGCACGGTAGTCACGCCTGAGTCGTGCACTGTAGTCACGTCTGAGTGGTGCACTGTGCTCACTGTTGAGTCGTGTGTGCCGGTATCGCCGCCCGCAGTGATCCAGAAGGTGAGCTTTGGTTCGGCCTCCTACCGTGACCCGGATGAGGGATCTCTTCTGCTGCGCAGCATCAGGGACTTTTTCAATATGACTGCCGAGATGGAGCTGCATATTAACACCTGGCGCTACGTCGCTACCGGCCAGTGGAAAAGCTTCGCCAACGCCCTCGACTGCTTCAACATGTGAGTGGCGTCTTGGCGTCGCGTGTATGCGGAGCGCGCAGCATAAGCATGTGTCGGTATTGATTTGGTGTCACCATAGGCACATAAAACATGTTTGTTATTCTACGCGGTATTTCTGGGTGAAGATCCCAAATTGATCGCATGCATATATGAAATGAATAGTGAAATCACAGTCAGCCTCTTTGTAATATAGTGCAGACCCAACGAACCCTGTCCCTGCTTGGTATACACAGTGTACATTAGCGACCTGACGGCGTGTGTGTGTGTGTGTGTGTGTGTGTATGACCGGCAGGGTCGCGGACAAATGGCTGACCATTGCACTGAGTCAGAACTCCGCCAAAGAGCCAAACATGCTCTCGATGCTGCACGAGAAGGGAATCAGTCGGGAACAGATCAAGGCGCTCGTGGTCGATTTCTGTATGGGTGGCGTGGATACGGTGCGTAGCAGATCCGTTTGATTATAAGTGTCACCTTTTCAGCTTAGTTTAAGAAGTCACATCGAGGCACATCGAAGGCATATCGAAGAATTCCGTGACAAAATGACTTATGAATATTGTAATAAGTTGTTTCCGTAAGGTTTCCATTGGTAGTTCCTACGGAAAACCCAATCGGTGCACGTTTTATTTTGTATTCTTACACGTGGAGTCGGAGTGAATCACTACATTGTGACATTTGCTGGGCTAAGTGGCGAACTCTGACCACATAGGAGCGCGCCGCTGTGTCCCTGCACTGAGTCGCCTGTTGCGATTGACAGACTGGCATCGCGCTGACCTGTCTGCTGTACCACCTGGCAACCAACCCAGAGTGTCAGGAGCGCGCGTACCGGGAGGTGCTGGAGGTGGTACCGCCGCCAGGCCAGGTCATGACCCAGGAGCACACCAACCGACTCCTCTACGTCCGCGCCTGCGTCAAGGAGAACTTCCGGTAGGCGTAGCGCGTGCGGTCAGAGGCAATTACTGTCAACCAGACTTGTAACGACTCCATTTGTTTAAGTCGACTCAAGTCTGACTCAACAGCCGAAGAACTGACTCGACTCTTGACTCAAGCGTTGTTTAAACATAAAATCGACTCCGACTCTTGACTCAAAAGCTGTTGTTTTAATTGAATGTACTCGACTCTTGAATCAAGAGCTGTTTTTTTAATTGAATCGACTCGAGTCTTGACTCAAGCGCTGTTGGAAAACACTGATCGATTCGACTCCAAAATAATTTGGAATCGATTCAATTTGACTCATCATATACAATACAATACAATGCAATACAAGTTGAATTATTACTTGTTTACATAGATAATAATTGAATACAAAATATATAATGGCAAATTTGGGTAAGGTGTCAATTGTAATCAGTCGCCACTCACTTCTTATTTATTTTTATTTATTTATGAAAACAATTGGAATTAACACTAAAATTTGAAAATACGTATTCATTAGTCATCAAGCCAGGGAAATCACATTCACAAGTCACAATTGTACAGACTTGAGAGTTGATACTACAGTCCAATCCACAATCATATACATATTCATTATTCAGAATGTCAGCTTAGCATGGGCAAATAGCCGAAAAATACAGGTACAGGACACAGGTAGACTACATTTGGCCCACTATCTATGAATATGACTATGGGTACTAACTAGTAACTACTATCACTCACTACCTACTACTACTGGGTAGTGGATACTGGCAACTGGGTAGGGACTGGACTCAGGACTGATCAATCGTGCTCTATTAATTAACCCAGATTTATGACATGTAAAACCACAAAACAATAACAAAGCAAAGCTATGCCAAGGCTCTATAACCACTAACCAGGTAAAACCACCAGCCTTTTGTTTTACCGTCCCCCGCGGCCAGCGGATGACGTCATTGGGATGGTAAGTCAGTCGCCGCCATCCACGCTCTATGTAATGTAAATGTCAATAACCCTCGACAGAATGAATATAGAGAAGTGAAACTGGCACCAATGTGTGTATCTCGTCGAGACACGTCTCTCGATATGCAATATGACCTAATTGAGTCACCAATTGACATTGACCTGAGGTCAAATTTATAAGTTGATCTAACCTGATCTTCATCAATATGATCCGAAGCCCCTTGACGAGACAAGCAAGATGGCGTCAAAATTATTACCTTATCTTTTTAGGTAAAATGTTATTTGCGAAATACGGTTTTGCCAAAACTTTCTGGTGAACCAGACCAGGGCCTATTTCAACATGTTAACTGGGGGGGGGGGGGCAAATGCCCCCCCCCTCAGTGTGCCGGTTTGCCCCCCCCCCCAGTCAAGAAATGTTGCCCACCCTGATTTCAGTATTTCCATGTCATTTTTCGCTTGATAGGTATTCAATTAAAATAAAATATGCTTACCAGGTGATACATGTATACAAATCAAATGCAAATGTCATGATATTCCAAAGTTTTAGTATTTCCCAGCCAAAATCAGCATCTTTAAATTATTTCCGGAATATCTTGAATTTCAATATCCTTTGAACAATTGCTCATTAGCGGCAGAGCGGGGAGATCCGGGGTTGTTGGATCAGGAACGTCGTCACACAATTTGGAGTGGGTGAGGGCAACTACTGAGCCGATTTACATTTTTTGGAGGTGGAATCACTAGACTTGACTTAGTGACGTGACCTGAGGAGACTCGAGGTAAACAAATTCACAGGATTTGGGCAATTGATAGGCAAGCAGTTGTACCAAAAATGGCGGCGCGAAATTGCGTCGTTTTCCGCCATTTCCAAAAAAAAACTAAGTGGGATGGCATCCGCTCCCACTGGCGGATCCAGGGGGCGGACATCAGGGGCAAATCCCCCTCCAGGAATCTGGGGGGAGGCATGCAATAGAAGTATGCCCCCCCCCTGCGTGTTCCCTGCACTGAACGTGACAAACAATGACCTTAGGAGAAAACTTCATGAAAACTGAAGTTTTTTTTTTCTTCTTCTCTCAAGTGATAGAATTTGAAGTTTTGATGTATCCCTTGCTTTCAATGATCGACAAATAAGCGCACCTGATGCAATTCAAGCAGCCCCGGTGACACGCGCCCCGCTGGGGGGGGGGGGGGGCAGAATCTGCCCCTCCCGTATTTTCTCAATAACTTTAAAACTGTGATAGATATCAACGTGACAATTTCAGTACCTTATACTGCATCAATTATACGTCTTCTCACCAAATTGTAATTAAATGTATGTAGTATTTTGGGAGATAATAACGTTTTAATAACGTCATGTCATGCAATTTTGGATGAAAAACAATAAATGTTTGCAAATTCGTAAAAATAGTTTCGAAGCATATTGCAAATAAAAAACGTCAAGAGAGAGGATTTTTTTTTTCCAAATGGCTATCTCGGATTTGGTTTTTTGGTTTTTGACCCCCCAATTTTTTTCCCGGAAAAATGTCCACATTTTTGTTGTTGTGAATTCGAAAAGTTAATTTCTTAAGCTCGAATACCAAAATAAGGTGACCGGCCCAAATCCGCGGAGGAAAAATATGGGGGTACCTTTTTGCCACAAAAAGATGACCCCAAAAATGGGGGTACCTTTTTGCCCCCCCCCCAGTGGATTTCCCTTAAAATAGGCCCTGCCTCTGGTAACCTCCATATTGACCTGAGCCAACAAATGACCAAATAGTTTCGGGATTATTTTTGACGAGCTATCCAACGGTGTTTTTGGATTCCGTCTACTTCTCATATAAGCCGAGTTAGAAGGGGGCGTTTCAAAACCAATCAGATTTTACCATCCCAATGACGTCACATTTGCAACATTTGGTAGCAATTTCTGTAACTATGGTAGGGATGACACCCCCTGCTATAACCCACGAACCTAGACAAAAAAGAAATGGCGAAAAGCAACGGCTGCAAATTTCGATTGATTTATCTCAGATGTTTGTTTATGAAATTGATGTAGTATTTTGGGAGATAATAACGTTTTAATGACGTCATGTCATGCAATTTTTGATGAAAAACAATAAATGTTTGCAAATTCGTAAAAATAGAGTTTCAAAGGAAATTGCAAATAAAAAACGTCAAAAGAAAGGATTTTTTTTTCTTCCAAATGGCTATCTCGGATTTGTTTTTTGGGTTTTTGACCCCCCATTTTGTTTTTAGCTTTCATTAACTTTTATTATAGCTTTTATTTAGCTTTTATTACATATTCGTTAGATAGTACTCAATTTTAAAAATAACAAATCACCCATCATTTGACGACCCTTACATGACCAATATTTATGTGACAGAGAAACCACAATATGTTTTGCTTCTTGGGAAAAAATAGCGGTCTACATCAGATGCGCCTCTATTACGCGCGGCGCGGCGCCCCATTGGGCACCACAATTGAAGCTATTGTAGATGACGCTGATGATCAACTGCTACCAAGCGGACCGGCGCACTGTGGGGCCTTTCGCCCTGCAGCCTGCCGGAATAAACAAAATGAAGGTTCCCATTTTCCTTTCAAACTGCACTGCCCGGAACTGAAATTCTCTGAATTTTGCGAATCTGGCATTGGTTTTTCCCGTTAATCTTTGCTAGCATATGAAAAACGCGACCAAAACTGAAGTTTATGGACGGAAGCGTCATGGAGCATGCGCAGACCAATAACGCACACCATAAAATCAATAATTTACAACCTTCTGTCCTGAATTGGCGCGATGTAGGACCATTTTTAAACAGAAAAAAAGAAACTGTATTAAAAAATATAATAAAATCGTGTTCTGAAAAAAATTCCGAAGGTGAACTATTTCCTTTAAAGGAAATAGTTCACCTTCAACATTAGTTTTAAACTGAGATAGCAGTTTTGTAGCCCGTGTTTGGGAAACCCCTATCTGCAAGTTTTCTTGACTGAAAAGACTTTCCAGCCGAATATATTTGATTTTTTGGCGAAGGAATGCATCACCCATTTCAGGCGAAATACATGCACACCATTTGACTGGTTGTACGTTAATTTTCCTAGACTAATTTTAACAAAACCGCTTTTTCACTTTTCATTTGATTTAATTTCATTGCAAATCTTAACGAACCCAGCAAATCCCCTGAGTCTTGCATACATTGAGCTCTGCTTTAAAATGAGGACCAACCCTAACATGAAAATGTAAGTTTATATATCGTTTGACGGCGAGTGACGCTTCGAGACACATGTCAGCGTAGTCGCCAGAATGTTCTGATGTTGTCGCAGCCCGGAAACCGCGCCCCTACTCGCGCCCCTTTGACTGCTACAGCCAATTTGCTGGCAATTTAAAATTGGGAAATTTCGCAAATTGGAAAGGAAAAAATCTGGAAATTTTGAGAGGGCCGTCTTTTGATGACAATCGCAATGTCTTCTGTCTTTTTTAGGCCTCATATGTTAATTACGGCACGTCAGGACCAATTAAATCGACGAACAAAGCAAAACGCTAAGCAACATCAAATGGCTCCTTATTGACCTGACATGACCTTGGCCGGTGACCTGATAATTCTAATGACTGGCTATCAACAGCCGAATCTGACTATCATGCCCATCCTGAGTCCAAACTGACGCAAATAAAACGGCTGCAGCGCGAACACACCTTACGGCGCTCAGACTATCGTGCAGACCTTGCATTATGACGTCATTGTGACCTGACCTGACCGTGAACTGTTCTTGCTGTCAGAATGTGCGCAAAATGTGCGCCGCAGCTGGTTCAGCTGGTATGCCTCAGCTGGTTGCACTGCGGTTGACGGCGAGGCCGTCACGAATTAATTCCGGCTAATGGGCAAAAAGCCTCACTGTGCGGCGGCCAGAGTATAGGGCGCATTGTTTACGGCGGAGTTTTGAAGGAGTTAGAGTGGTTCAGACTTATACGAAATGTTGGTGTCTATGAGAGTATTCGAAACCTAAAAGCATGTCTTGCGGAGGTCAATCGTTTGAACTCGGGAGGTCAAAGAGTGCCCGCGAGGTCAAATATCGGGCATCGCATAACTTTTTCCCTAAAGTACTTATCGAAGTCGTTTCAACGGCTAAATATTTCCACCAGCCTGCAGACGGTTCACAACGAGTGATCTGACCTCCCCCTGGTCACCGGTTGACCTCAGGGCACAACATAAGTTACCATTATGGCCTATGGGAGAATGACGGGGTAACGCATACTTTTCCCCCAAAATCACTTAGAGAACCCATTCTACTACCATCGCCAGACTTGACTTATCCAGGTCACCGTTTGACCTCAGGTCACCTGTAAAGGCGCTAATATCCATTTAACGAGCCGTCCAAATACTTATTCGTTGTTTACCGGCCGATTGTATTCAAACTTATACAAAATGTTGGTGTCTACGAGTGTATTCAAACCCTGAAATAATTTATTGCTGAGGTCAATCGTTTGACCTCAGGAGGTCAAAGAGTGTTTATGATGTAAAATCTTGGGTACCGCATAACTTGCTCCTTAAAGTACTTACCGAAGTCGCTTCAGCGGCTAAATATTACCACCAGCCTATAGACGGTTCACAACGCAAGACTTGACCGCTCCAGGTCACCGTTTGACCTCAGGTCACCTGGAAAGGCACTAATATCGATTTAACGGGCCGTCCAAATACGTATTAGTTGTTTACCGACCGATTGTGTTCAAACTTACCTTCGGTGGGTGAAAGGGAGGCGTTGGTGGTAGAATGGTTTCTTTAAGTGATTTTTTGAAATAAAATAAAACATGCGGTACCCCGTCATTTTCCCATAGGCCATAATGGTAACTTATTTTGTGACCTGAGGTCAACCGGTGACCAGGAGCGGTCAGATCACTCGTTGTGCACCGTCTATAGGCTGGTGTGAATATTTAGCCGTTCAAGCGACTTCGACAAGTACTTTAAGGAAAACGTTATGCGGTACCCAATATTTGACCTCGCGGGCACTCTTTTACCTCCCGAGGTCAAACGATTTACCTCAGCGAGACATTATTTCAGGGTTCGAATACACTCATAGACACCAATATTTCGTATAAGTTTGAACACAATCGTCCGGTAAACAACGAATACGTATTTGGACGGCTCGTTAAATGGATATTAGCGCCATTCCAGGTGACCTGAGGTTAAACAGTGACCTGGAGGGGTCAATTCTTGCGTTGTGCACCTTCGGTGAGTTCAAGGGAAGGCGATGGTGGTGGAATGGGTTCTCTAATTATTATTATTATTATTATTATTATTATTATTATTATTATTATTTTTTTTTGGGGGGGGGGGATTATGCGGTACCTCGTTTTTCTCCCATAGGCCATAATGGTAACTCATGTTGTGACCTGAGGCCAACCGATGACCAGAGGCGGTCAGATCACTCTTTGCTCACCGTATATAGGCTGGTGGGAATATTTAGCCCTTGAAACGACTTCGGTAAGTACTTTAGGGAAAAAGTTATGCGTTACCCAAGATTTGACCGCGCGGGCACTGTTTGACCTCCCGAGGTCAAATGATTGACCTCAGCGAGAAATTGCTTTCAGGTTTCGAATACACTCATAGACACCAACATTTCGTATAAGTTTGAGCACATACCACCACTCTAACCCCTTCACAACTCCGCCGTAAACAATGCGCCCTATACTCTGACGCACAGACGCCGGTCCGCTTGATATCAGTTGATCATCAGCGCCTCTAGCGGCGGCAAATTTATTGTGGTACGAAGCAGGCATGAGCCATAAAAGAAAAGTGCAACAAAGAGCCTCTTGGGCCCATCCGAAAAGTATGGGTCTGTTCCCGTGGCGCCTCTAACCTCCTCCTCCTCCTCCTCGATTTCGGGAGCAAGTTGGAGGACGGTTTGAGGAGGTTTTGGGCGACCTTATATGGGCACGGAGCAGATCGGAGCAGCCACGGGAACGACCGGAGGAACTTGGAGGAGGGAGGAGGTTAGAGCCTAGAGGCGCCACGGGAACAGACCCTTAGTATGTGCAATTTATTAGCTGGTAATCAAGACCCTATAACTAGGTAAAACCATCATTTTTTTACCGTCCCCCCGCGGCCAGCGGATGACGTCATTGGGATGGTAACTCAGTCGCCGCCCTCCACGCTCTATGTCAGTATTAGGTCATACCGGCTCATTGTTAGGCCTGCCATCTAGCGGACGGCTTCGAAACTACGAGTTGCCGACCCAACCGCTACATGTTAAAGTCCCTAGGGGAGTGGCGCTTTTTATTAAAATCATATTAAATCTTCCAAAACATTGAACAATTGCACTCACCACGTTATAGAACGTGCAAAATTCAGTAAGAAAATTAAATTTCGCTTGGCTGACCCGAAGCACATAAGTTCCCGAAGCCGGTACGTGTATCACCATGTTACAAGCCCACGGACGGCTGGCGCACAATTTAGGGTGTCCCTAAAAAAAACTTTTTCGTCAGTGCAAGCTTGCCAATTGACACGGCATTCTTCTTTTGGCCAATAACAAGTATGCCAAATTTCATTGCGATCCTTTGAGGTTTTGGTCCTCCCCTTGGCCTCCGTAAGTTGTCGACCCCTAACCAAAAGGTCAACAATCAAAGTCGTCGTACAAACCTCCGCGTGTGCTCATTTGAAAGCTCTTGCCGAGTAGAGTAAACTTTAATTTAGTCGAAATGCTCTAAATTCGGTTTTTCGTTCTATGAGTCATAAACAGAGCCCAAAACCAAGCCTTCAATAGAGCTCTATTGAAGGCTTTGTTTTGGGCTTTGTTTATGACTCATAGAACGAAAACTTGAATTTAGAGCATTTCGACTGCGTTAAAGTGTATTCTACTCGACAAGAGCTTTCAAATGAGCACAGCGGAGGTTTGTACGACGACTTTGATTTTTAACTTTTTGGGTAGGGGTCAACAACTTACGGAGGCCAGGGGGGACCAAAACTCAAAGGATCGCAATGAAATTTGGCATACTTGTTATTGGCCTAAATAAGAACGCCGTGTTAATTGGTAAGCTTGCACCGACGAAAAAGTTTTTTTGGACACCCTATCGCACATATTTAAATTACGTTATAATTCTCAACGAACATAAAATATCGGAAAAAACACACCTAACACGTCAAAGACCAGTCATTTCGGTCTAAGAAAAATGCGATAAAATGGGGAAAAATTAAACAAAATCAATTATATCCCAAATGAACCGCTACCATTACGGGTGCCCCGATAGAGTAATGTAAATGTCAATAACTCTGGACAGAATAAAGATAGATAAGTGAAACGGGTACTAATGTGTTTGTCTCGTCGAGAGACGTCTCCCAATATGCAACATGATCTACTTGAGTCACCACTTGACCTTGCTTGACCTGAGGGCAAATTTATAAGTTGACCTAACCTAGTCCTCATGAATATGATTCGAAGCGCCTTGACGAGACAGACACGATGGCGTTAAAATGATTACCTTAGCTTTATTAGGTAAAACGGTATTGGCAACAAAGCAAAATTGCCAAAAAAATATCTGGTGACCTCTGGTGACCTCTGGTGACCTCAATATTGACTTGAGTCGAGAGAAAAAAATAGCCAAATAGTTTCGAAATGATTTTTGACGAGCTATGGAACGGTATTTTTTTTTATTCGATCTACTCCCCACAGGAGCCGAGTTAGGAGGGGTGTTTCAGAACCAATCAGATTGATACCATCCCAATTACGTTATATTGGCAGCATTTGGTAGACATTTAATTCCCTATGGCCCACTAAAGGGATGACAACCCCCTGATGGTGTTTATGATTTAGAGTATGCTGGCCCAGGGATTGGGCATGTGAAAACAACTTATTAATATTCATCAAATAATCATTACCACTTACCAGGCTGTGCCATTACCTATTGACTGAACAGGTTCGGGAGAGGTAAACTAAGATTGCTTTTGTTTTTCTCTGTTCAGGATGCTTTGTTAGCAGCAATCTTCTATATAGGGCAACCCAACCCAACCTCTACTCTCTAGGCTCTAGTCAAGCTTTGGTACAGGGGCGGATGCAGAAAATATTCAAGGGGAGGGCCATCAATTGCAGTGGTGTCCCTACCTATACCTAATACCCAAATCTGAAAATTCAACGGATTTGGTCCACTTTATTTTGAGGGTGCCCCTATTTCAGTTTTTGTTTTGTTGTTGTTGTTGACAAAACGTTGGCTATAGGTATTTGCAATATCAGTCGTACCCTTTCTATCATGTAAAGTGCCGCGGATGATGGTGCTAAAATATATAATTTGTACAGTCAATGGCGGCCCCAGACGGCTGATGGGTAGTCGAGGTTCGTGACCAGGGGAGGTGGGGGGGGGGGGGGGGGGAGGGGGGGTGGTAGACGTTTTTTTTACAAGCAGTAAATATTATGCATGCGATAGCAGTGTATCATATTGCTTTGTGTCTCGTGCGGACTTCAAAAATATTCTTGACCTAAAAAATAGGCAGGATTTTGCGAAAAGGCGGGGTTTTAAGAAAATTTGTCACAAAGGCTGCCCTTAAACTTAACTACAAATGGTATTTACGCAAAATGGACACCCATACAACTATTACTGCGCCGCGAAGCAGCGGAAAAAAAGAGATTTTGAGCGGGCTGAAGAACTAAATTGTACTATTGGAACCAGGATGCGTGGTCAAAACGACGAAATATGTCTGGAGCAAAAGGTGGGGTCAAAAGACATGTTGCCCCCCCCCCATTTAAGGCCAAAGGCCCCATGTCCCCAATGACCCCCATGTCCTCCCCCTCCCTGCGGCCGCCAGTGTGTACAGTCTATATTAGACCCTTTTGTACTGGAAAAGAACACTGATTGATTTGCGCAGCGAAGCGGCCCGGATTTGTTTGCTTATTTTGTATTTGTCTGGATAACTAGGCCCTAAAAATAGAAAGGTTCTATAATCTATGTATATCAGCCCAAGGGCACCAATGCAGCCACTCAATTATATTCTTCCACCGCAAAGATAGAAGGAATTTCGCCGCAGTGGCACACAAATGTGATATTTTCGACTTTAAATCACAACATTTTATAACAGCTTGGGTGTAATTGCTTACCAGTTTCAAATACGTTTCATGGATTTCCAGCCATGAAACATACTGGAAACCAATAACCAACAAAACATTATACAAATCCCAAATGGCGGACCCTATGGCTTCGTTCGCGTCAAAAAACGACAGTCAACAAACATCGTGACATCGAGGATTTATCAGGACGCACGTATGTAATATGCGCCGCGAAGCGGCGTGTTTTTTGTCTCCTAATTTTGCACCATTTCGCATAAAATAGGTGAGTTTTCAACAATTTGATGGGGGCACCAGGGCATTGGTGCCCCGCCTCCCCATCCTCCTGGATTCAAGGGGTCACGGTGCCCGGTGCCCCTTCTTTGTTCCATCGCCTATGGAAGCGGATCCTGATCCCCGAGGGCCCTCAGGGCCCCTCGAGTCCGATACCTTGTTGCCTCTGGTATAAAAAGGCACGTTGGTGCCCCTTCATAGCCCAAGGGACGGGAGGCTTGAAGAGACATATTTTGTTGCATAATTTAGCAATTCTAATTTAGCATCATTTGGCGCGAGAAAAAAAATCAGCGACTAATGCTTGTGATTTCATGGCGGCACCAGGCCATTGTTTCCCCTCCTGGATTCAAGGAGGCACGGTTCCCCGGTGCCTTCCCTCGCCCCACAGTGCCGCCTACCGGCACGGTGGTGGCCCTGGTACACTGGCGCCGTCGTGGCCTGGTACGCCAGCGCGGTGGTGCCCCTGGTACATCGGCGCGGTGGTGACCCTGGTACATCGGCGCGTTAGTGCCCCTGGTACATCGGCGCGGTGGTGCCCCTGGTACATCGGCGCGTTAGTGCCCCTGGTACACCGGCGCGGTAGTGCCCCTGGTACATCGGCGCGTTAGTGCCCCTGGTACACCGGCGCGGCGGTGCCCCTGGTACATCGGCGCGTTAGTGCCCCTGGTACACCGGCGCGGTGGTGCCCCTGGTACATCGGCGCGTTAGTGCCCCTGGTACACCGGCGCGGTGGTGCCCCTGGTACATCGGCGCGTTAGTGCCCCTGGTACACCGGCGCGGCGGTGCCCCTGGTACATCGGCGCGTTAGTGCCCCTGGTACACCGGCGCGGTGGTACGCTTGGTTCAAAGAACACTGAGTGATGTGCGCGCCGGAGCAGCATTTTTCTGCGTTACTTTGGGTTTTTCTGGATTTTGTTGTTGATTTTTTTGCTTAATTTTTTCTTTATTTTTGGGTTTTGGTGGTGCCCCGGGTCGGTGGTGCCCTGGTGTCCCGGCGTGGTGGTACCTCTTCACGGCCCAAGGGGGGGGGGGGGGGGTCATGACCCCGTGACCCCCTTCCCCTGGATCCGCCACTGAGCTGGTAGTTGACTTGTAAGGTCGAGTAATGGTAATAGGTTAAAACGGTAATAGGGACTAGGGTTAAATGTACTACTAGGCCAACTTTGTGTTGCTAGTTGTTGATTATTTTTTACTAACAGTAACAGCTTTCTTAACCATCAGAGAGCGTATTCATTATGTACACCAATCATTTTCATGAAAGTTGCCATGTACATTCACTTTAACCCGCGCACTGCAGGGGGTTGATTTCCGCCCCCCCCCCCTCAGGTTTTTCAATGATAGCGAGAAAACGGCGGCGCTCAGCGCCGCCGGGTTTCGCACACCTGTCAGGACATCAATTGCGCACACTTTGAAGAAAAAAATATCCTAGGGTCATCTCAGGTCAGGTCACCAGACCAGGTCAAGTGACCCTACCTCCAAAAATGTTTGCAGTTGTGCCAAAGCCAGGGTTTTCACCGATCAGTTTGAAACTTACAGGATGTCATGAGGGCATACGTACTTATAATTCGTTAATCTCAGAATTTTGATATCGGTGACCTAAGGTCAGGTCAATTTCGTAACCTCCCCATAATAAGTCAATGGGGTAATATACAAATGCTAAGGATATGCATGATATTAGTCCAATTACTTCTAGATCATGTTATTATAGGATATTATTGATGATCCAAGTGTAAGCTGTGTTCAGTGACCGCTATTGGGTCATTTAAGGTCATGCAAGGTCACCATCACTTTTTTTGTCAATAACTCCCGACATAATGAAGATAGAGAAGTAAAACAGACATCAATGTGTTTGTTTCGTCAAGACACGTCTTCCCATATGCAACATGCCCTACTTGGATCACCACTTGACCTTGACCTGAGGTCATTTGTTTAAAGTTAACTTAACAAGACGACCATGCACATCATTCAAAGCGCCTTGACAAGATAAACACAATGACAATGACGTAAACAGTTTTCCGTTATCTTCATTACATACAAAATTAATAGCGAAAAACTATTTAGCAAAACAAACGTTTCTTTTTTCTTTTTTGACCTCTGGAGCCTCAAATGTTGACCTGAGATCAAATTTGAGGACACCTTAGCAATTGAAAATTTCACTGGCTGGCGTTTTATTTTTTTCCGTTGGTTTCTAACTAGCATAGTTTCTGAGATATATGGGAATTTCTGGAGCGATGTTCTAAAACAGGAAAAAAAAACTGGAAAATTTGACATTCGATGACCTCTGGTGACCTCAATTTTGACCTGACCTAAAACAATACTGAAATACTTTCGATAGAACATGTATCAAGCAATCAAATGCCGTTTTTCTCTTCTCGCTACGTAGCGCAGTTTTCGAGATCTCAGGGGGGGGGGGGGCGGAAATCAACCCCCCTGCAGTTCGTGTTCGGCGCAAAGCCCCTGCAGTGCGCGGGTTAACCGACTAAATTGTTTTGAGTCAACTCAAGTCTGACTTAACAGCGAAGAACTGACTCGACTTTTGACTCAAGTGCTGTTTCAAACAAATGGAATCGATTCGATTCTTGACTCAAGCGCTGTTTTTGTTAATTTAAACGAATCAACTCATGATTCATCCAAAAATGTCCAACTCATGAGTCGATGATTAGTGATTCAACTCTGATTCAGTTACAAATCTGCTGTGAACAACTCAACATGTTCTCTAATGATTGCGAATGCAGAGATTGGCAGTCGCATGACAAAGATGCGATTAATTGCGCCGCCACTTTCCGGAGATTAGGGCACGTAAACATTCTAAAGTAGTCTTGCCATGCAACGTCCCGGCCATGGACCTAATACTAAAATCCGAAAATGTTGGGGAGATGTGTCCACCCCGCCCCACCCCCGCTTTTGACGCCCATGGACGTGCTCTTAGGAATGTGATGCATAGAACAAAAACTCTTTTTATATATTTAGTATGTAGGGGACATTTACGCCTCTGGCCCATTGTATTCAGATCGAATCGCACTGATTATAAATTAGGCCAGGGCGGTTAACGTTTTAGTAAAACGTCTTAATAAAACGTTTAACGTACCACTCATAACATTGAAAGACGTTGGGAGTGCAAAGCAGCCAACTTTAAAACGCTGATGATATCTAATAGCATAGCATCTTTCGTTATATAAGGATTTCTGGTCATTTCAGAATCAACTCTCCAGTCCTGGGAAATGCCCGTAAGCTGGGAAAGGACATCGTGCTCGGAGGTCATCATATTCCAAAGGGCGTAAGTTTCAGCACCTTAGTTTGATTGAGCAAGTTCGTAATACTTATCACTAGCGTTTGGCATTACAGCATACCACAGTGCACCGAATACCGACTGTCGTGATTGGTGAACGCACCTGTATCTCAACAAAGCATAGCGGTACCTAAATACACATCTTATGCCATGCTTAGTCGTGACCTACGAAGGTGACATTAACCTCCATCATTGGTGTCAAGATGCTTATCTGATTACATGTCTTGAGCCAGCTCCGTGCATCCATAATTGGTCGTATCTGTTCAGTGCTCCTCTGCGCCTTTGCCCTTTGACCGACAAAATATATTGGTCTTTTGTGTGCTTCTGACCGACAGAAGGTGGTGTTCATGGTGAACTGCATGACGTCACGCAGCAGCGGGGAGTTTTCCGAGCCGGAGCGCTTTCAGCCCGAGCGGTGGCTGCGGTGCCGGGCGGCCGAGGGAGCCGCCGCCGCCCCCGCCCCCGCCTCCCCGTTCGCCAGCTTGCCGTTCGGCCACGGGCGACGAATGTGCATCGGGCGGCGGTTCTCCGAACACGAGCTTCTGATCTTCACCGCCAGGGTACGTCCGAGGTGTGGTGGTCGGATTATTCAAAGTGCGACTTAATCCTACGATTTTTCACCGCCGGGTCTTATGTGGGTCAATTGGTTTCTAATTGTCAATTTTCAAAAAAGAACAATAAGGCGTTGTTTTCAGTGTGCTCTCTTCGTTGCCCGCAAAGTTTCCGCCCGAGCCTTCTCCACTCCGAGCCTTCTCCACTCCGACCAGACCGCTAGGCGCCGCTGTAGTGGCGAGCGGGCCAGGTGAGCGGGCCAGGTGCCGCTGTAGTGGCGAGCGAGCCAGGTGAGCGGGCTAGGCGCCGCTGTATTGGCGAGCGGGCCAGGCTCAACCATCTCAAAGGTGCGCCGGTCTGGTGAAGCGCCATCGTTGTGGCCCTCGTCGGAAGCTCTCATAAAAGCTCTCGGAAAAGCTCTCGGAAGTTGAGGCCCTCGTCGGAAGCTCTCAGAAAAGCTCTCGGAAAAGCTCTCGGAAGTTGAGGCCCTCGTCGGAAGCTCTCAGAAAAACTCTCAGAAAAGCTCTCGGAAGTTGAGGCCCTCGTCGGAAGCTCTCAGAAAAGCTCTCAGGAAAGCTCTCGGAAGTTGAGGCCCTCGTCGGAAGCTCTCAGAAAAGCTCTCAGAAAAGCTCTCGGAAGTTGAGGCCCTCGTCGGAAGCTCTCGGAAAAGCTCTCGGAAGTTGAGGCCCTCGTCGGAAGCCCTCAGAAAAGCTCTCGGAAGTGGAGGCCCTCGTCGGAAGCTCTCGGAAAAGCTCTCGGAAGTTGAGGCCCTCGCCGGAAGCTCTCAGAAAAGCTTTGACGTAGGCTCAATGGAACCGCATTTCACTTGGTGGGGGATGATCGGAGACTGGTGTGCATTACCATACATAACACATGCATTTCCGTTTTGCCTTGTACTTCGATTTCTATGGAACAAACCAGGGCTGCGGAGTCGACATAATTTTAGCAACTCCGACCCCGACTCCGGCCTGAAAAAAAATTCGACTCTGACTCCAACTCCGACTCCGGCCTGTATCCGTTCTCCAACCGCATGATAGAAAGCAATATCTGCAATGCCATCTATTTTCTCCGTTTGTCGTTTTCTGAACAGTATGGGGAACAATGCTACCTCTCCCGAGCACGGGCCAGTGCCGGCCGCGCGTCCAGCCCAGTCGCGCTCGCCTGCAGGCGGCGGAACCCGCAAAACGGGCACCGAGCGGCGAGCGCAGCCAGCCGCCTCCGGCCCAGCTCGCAGCAGCTGGGCTTCAGCCCCAGCTCGTTCCAGCTCGTCTTCGCTGGAGCTGCTGCTGCTCTCGGATCGAGCGCTGTCTTACAGTTGGCCAGTCAGTGCGCCGCTCTCCGCAGCCTCGCCTCCAGCAACCAAGTCTATACCAGCCAGGGGTGGGGATTTCCCAAAATAATTGGGGGGGGGGGGGGGGGGGGGGGAGGGGTTCTCAAGGGGATCATGCCATGCCCCTAAACGACTGAAATCGACCAAAAATTGAAATTTTTTCTTATTTTTAAGGAAATCTAAACAACTTTTACAAAGTAAAGTTTGTTTTAAACATAGTTAAATGTACAAGTAGTCCTTTGTGGTCGTGTTACAGCCACTGGTCACAGTGTTTGGCTGAGCACTTCAAAACTCACAGGTCATAATCAAGCCTATGACCCTGCTATCTCACTTCACAGTGTTTGGCTGAGCACTTCAAAACTCACAGGACGTAATCAAGCCTACGGCCCTGCTATCTCACTTCACAGTGTTTGACTCAGCACTTCAAAACTCACAGGACGTAATCAAGCCTACGGCCCTGCTATCTCACTTCACAGTGTTTGGCTCAGCACTTCAAAACTCACAGGACGTAATCAAGCCTATGGTCCTGCTATCTCACTTCACAGTGTTTGGCTGAGCACTTCAAAACTCACAGGACATAATCAAGCCTACGGCCCTGCTATCTCACTTCACAGTGTTTGACTCAGCACTTCAAAACTCACAGGACGTAATCAAGCCTATGGTCCTGCTATCTCACTTCACAGTGTTTGGCTGAGCACTTCAAAACTCACAGGACATAATCAAGCCTACGGCCCTGCTATCTCACTTCACAGTGTTTGACTCAGCACTTCAAAACTCACAGGACGTAATCAAGCCTACGGCCCTGCTATCTCACTTCACAGTGTTTGGCTCAGCACTTCAAAACTCACAGGACGTAATCAAGCCTATGGTCCTGCTATCTCACTTCACAGTGTTTGGCTGAGCACTTCAAAACTCACAGGACATAATCAAGCCTACGGCCCTGCTATCTCACTTCACAGTGTTTGACTCAGCACTTCAAAACTCACAGGACGTAATCAAGCCTACGGCCCTGCTATTTCACTTCGCAGTGTTTGGCTCAGCACTTCAAAACTCACAGGACGTAATCAAGCCTATGGCCCTGCTATCTCATATTTTGTTTTATATCGGTGACCTAAGGTCAGGACAGTTTCGTGACCTTCCCATTATAAGTCAACGAGAAAATATACAAATATTTTCGTATCAGAGGATACGCATTAGATCAGAATAATTATTTTAAGATTATGCTATTATCGCTCATTCTTGATGACCCAGGTACAACTATTCTCAGTGACCCCTACAAAATCGAGTGAGGTCATCTGAGGTGACCAGCACTTCTTTGCCAATAACTCTTAATAGCATAAAATGAAGATAAGAACGTGAGACCGGCACCACTGTGAATGTCTCGTCGAGACGCGTCTGACATTGCGCAGCACGACATACCTGGTTCACCACATGACCTTGAATTACCTTGACCTGTGGTCACATTTTGAATTTGACTTAGGTAACCTGGTCACCATGGTATGATTCGAATCTCCTTGACAAAACGAGCAACGATGACTATAAAATAGGCGCCGTCAGAGACCATAAGAGTCGGTGCGTCCAAAACCCCATACGTCATCAGATGACATTAACATTATTGGCCTGGCTTCATCAGGCGGAAATCTACCGCTAGAGGAGTAAACTATAGGTTTCATTTTACACCGACCAAAGTATTCGCAAACTGCCAAAAAGTCGACTCCGACTCCAGGCCGGAATCGGAGTCGGTAAGATTTTAGCGACTCCGACTTCGACTCCGAATCCGCAGCCCTGGAACAAACAATGTTCTGAGGTCATTTGTCGCGTTCTAAACGAAAAACGAACCCATAAACGTGTATTACAACGCTTACTGACCGTATTCGGCAGTTTGACCTCGTGACCTCGGACCTCGTGACCTTGACCTGACCCAAGGTCATCTAAAGCTTAGAGTGGTACTTAAAAGTGTCAGACACGAATCATACCGATTTATTGACAGTTTATGCGTTTAATATCGTTATTTTGCGCTACAATTGCATCTACCGAGACCTGCATGGCACGGCCAAACATTTCGTCTTTGACCTGACCTGTGTCGTGATCGGTGAACCCGAGGGCATCAAAAATGAGTTTCCTTCGACAAATTTTCCAGGGATATCGAATGCCTTTTTATAATATGTCCAGTAGTTCTGGAAATCCGAGGGGAGGGGGGGGGGGGGGGGATAGCCCCCACCCCAGTAAGTCGCGTTATGGAAAATAACCCAGTAATTGCCGTGTTAAGACATGCTTATTATTTTGTTTAATCCTTTAACTGATCCACCATCTGATCACTTTCATGGTAAATTAGTAGATAATTAATCAAAGCTAGATTCTCTGTATTCATTTTCTGCACATTGAGGTCGGGAAGTGCTTGGAAATCAATGCATAACCAGTGCCACATCGTCGTTAAAGTTCCCAAACTTAATGACTCACCAATCTTCGATTAGACGTCATTTTCGTGCAAACGTCTTCCTGGTCCTGAAACATGATTAAACCGTTTAGCATCAATCACGCGTCTTACATCCTGATGAGAAGACCTGTTGACATGCTATTTGGCTGGCTCAGGACTGCTCTCCCGGACATCCAGACTGGATCAGATCAAGGTGTCCCTGCAACATAGAGAGGTCACCTCTGCGCATCGGCCTGTCAAGTGTGACCTAATGATCTGGAATTGTGTCAGCAGTTACAAATAACGGCACAACCTAATTAGTAACCAATCATCATGTGAAATGTGTGTGTGTGTGTGTGTATCGAAAAAGGCCTACCTGAGCTCATGCACAGATAACAGGAGACTCTGTACACTGCCTCCTGTTATCTGTGGCTCATGATATCGGCCATCTTCCCGTGATAATTTAAATTGATAGCTTAGCATCATTGTATCCGCTGAGAATGTCAATTTACAGCTCAGCAATATTGCATTCATTTGTTTTCTCATGGAACCACAGAAACCATGCAAAGAACCGTGCATTTTTTTTGGAATACTTTCAGTATAAATACTTTTCGAAGTGAAAAAGTAGAATTTGTACGACTTGATCATTGTCCTAGGCTCACATACACGATCCTTCCTTATAAAAAATAATGTGTATGTGAAGTGCACCAAGACTTACTAAGACTCTCCTGATGCGAATCCTACCACAAACTACATTTCATGTCTGGAAACTAACATGAAAAAGCAAAGCATTACAATTCAATCTGGATTCTATATCGGCCGCCACACCGATTAAATCACTGCCGTAACTTCCGTGCTCCCCTTTATCTACTGCCCTAGCACTCTGAGTGCGGGGATGGCGGGAAAGATGCCCTTGCGGATATCATGCTGTCCCAGTAGCAGATCCAAAAAATATTCAAGGGAGGGGGGTCATCAATTGCAGTGGTGCCCCTACCTATACCCACATCTGAAAACTCAACGGTCCACTATATTTTGAGGGTGCCCCTATTTCAGCATTTTTTTACATTGACAAAACGTTGACTATAGGTATTTGCAATATCAGTCGTACCCTTTATACCATTTAAAGAGCCGCGAATAGTGCTAAAATATATAATTTGTACAGTCAAGGGCGGCCCCAGACGGCTGATGAAGAGGGATGGGGGTGGGGGGAAACTTGACCAAGGGGATGGTCGAGGTTCGTGACTGCATGTGTGGGGGGTAGCCTTTTTTATGAGCAGTAATTATTATGCATGCGATAGCAGTGTATCATATTGCTTTGTGTCTCGTGCAGACTTCAAAAATGTTCTTGAAGTAATACTAGGCAGGATTTTGCGAAGGGAGGGGCTTGAAGAAAATGTGTCACAAAAGCTGCCCTTAAGCTTAACCACCAATGGTATTTACGAAAAATGGACACTCACACAACAAGTTTGAGGTGTTGATGCGAGCTGGAGAACTAATTTTTTGCTATTGGAACCATAATGCAGGGTCAAAACGAGGAAATATGTCTGGAGCAAAAGGTAGACATGTTGTCCTCCGCCATTTAAGGCCAAAGGTGGCCCCATGCCCCCCCCCCCCTGCGGCTGCCAGTGTGTACAATCTATATTCGACCCTTTTGTACTGGAAAAGAACACTGCATGATTTGCGCCGCGTAGTGGCGCGGAATTTTGTGCTTTATTTTTGGGTCTCGATAACTAGGCCCTCAACAAATCGATTATTGTCATTTCATTCATTCAAAAATTAAATTCAGCCGCAGCCACTCAATGAGATTCTTCCACCGCAAAGATAGAAGGAATTTCTCCGCAGTGACACAAAAATGGACATTTTTGCGACTTTTTTCTCACAGAATTATAATAGCTTGGGTGCAGTTGCCTACCAGTTTCAAATACGTTTCATGGATTTCCAACCATAAACCACGTTATAAAAAGCCCAAACGGCAGGCACTATGGGTTCGTTCGCGACCAAAAACGATAGTCAACAAACATCCTGACATCGAGGATTTATACCAGGACGTACGTATGTAATATGCGCCGAGAATGCGCCGCAATTTGATGGGGGCCCCAGGGGATTGGTGTCCCGCCTCCCCCTCCTACTGGATTCAATGGGGTACGGTGCCCGGTGTCCCCTGTTCCACAGCCTATGAAAGCGGATCCCGACTATCTCAGAGCCCTCAGGGTGTTTCCTCTGGTATAAATGCACGTTGGTGCCCCTTCGTAGCCCGAAGGACGGGAGGCATGAAGGGGCATTTTTTTGCATAGTTTAGCAATTCTAATTTAGCATTATTTCGCGAAATAAAACAAAAAGTTGTCCAGCGACCAATGCTTTTGATTTCATGGCGGCACCAGGCCATTGCTTCCTTCTCCTGGATTCAAGGAGGCGCGGTGCCCCGGTGCCTCCCCTCGCCCCACAGTGCCGCCTACCGGCACGGTGGTGCCCCTGGTACACCAGCGCGGTGGTTCCCCTGGTGCCCCGGCGCGGTGGTCCCCTGGTGCCCGGCGTGGTGGTGCCCCTTCACGGCCCAAGGGGGGTGGGGGGGAGGTGGGGTCATGGCCCCCGTGACCCCTCTCCCTGGATCCGCCACTCCCCCTGAGGCGGTCAGAGTGCCCCCTCAGGCGGTCAGAGTGCCCCCTCAGGCGGTCAGAGTGCCCCCTCAGGCGGTCAGAGTGCCCCCTAAGGCGGTCAGAGTGCCCCCTCAGGCGGTCAGAGTGCCCCCTCAGGCGGTCAGAGTGTCCCTCAGGCGGTTAGATTCCCCCTCAGGCGGTTAGATTCCCCCTCAGGCGGCCAGATTGTGCCCCCTCAGGCGGCCAGAGCCCCTCAGGTGGTCAGAGGGCCCCTCAGGCCAGCAGAAGACTCCTCAAGCCTTGCGTTTTGTTGTTTTACTACTACTTTACTCCCACTTTGTTTGAAAGCGGAGTGAAATTCGTTTTGAGTCACTTCGAGAGCCTATGGGGACCCCTCGGGCCATTGGGCCCCTTCGAAGCTCAAGGGGGCCATGTCCCTCTGCCCCCCCTCTGGATCCACCACTGTGCTGTCCTCACTTTGCAAGCGAAACTGGTAAGATATATATCTGTACAGTTGTGGAGGGAAGTTTCGCAAAGTCCCAGCGGGAGTATATCGGCAGTTTCTGCACAGGTTCCGTGTGGTTATGTCGGCAGTTTCTGCAGTGGTTGGCCGCTTTGCCCCCCCCTGGCCATGGCCGCTTTGCCCCCCCCCCTGGATTCGCTAGTGGTTTCTGCAGTTTCTGCACCGGTTCCGTGTGGTTATGTCGGCAGTTTCTGCAGTGGTTCCGTGTGGTTATGTCGGCAGGTTCTGCAGTGGTTCCGTGTGGTTATGTCGGCAGGTTCTGCAGTGGTTCCGTGTGGTTATGTCGGCATATTCTGCAGTGGTTCTGTGTGGTTATGTCGGCAGGTTCTGCAGTGGTTCCGTGTGGTTATGTCGGCAGGTTCTGCAGTGGTTCCGTGTGGTTATGTCGGCAGGTTCTGCAGTGGTTCCGTGTGGTTATGTCGGCAGGTTCTGCAGTGGTTCCGTGTGGTTATGTCGGCAGGCTCTGCAGTGGTTTCGTGTGGTTATGTCGGCAGGTTCTGCAGCGGTTCCGTGTGGTTATGTCGGCAGGTTCTGCAGTGGTTCCGTGTGGTTATGTCGGCAGGTTCTGCAGCGGTTTCGTGTGGTTATGTCGGCAGGTTCTGCAGCGGTTCCGTGTGGTTATGTCGACAGGTTCTGCAGTAGTTCCGTGTGGTTATGTCGGCAGGTTCTGCAGTGGTTCCGTGTGGTTCTGTCGGCAGGTTCTGCATCGGTTCCGTGTGGTTATGTCGGCAGGTTCTGCAGCGGTTCCGTGTGGTTCTGTCGGCAGGTTCTGCATCGGTTCCGTGTGGTTATGTCGGCAGGTTCTGCAGTGGTTCCGTGTGGTTATGTCGGCAGGTTCTGCAGTGGTTCCGTGTGGTTATGTCGGCAGGTTCTGCAGTGGTTCCGTGTGGTTATGTCGGCAGGTTCTGCAGCGGTTCCGTGTGCAGTACAGCGGCCGGCCGCTGCAGCTGAAGACGCATCTGGTCTGCACCCCTGACGAGCCGCTGCAGTTCACTCTGGAGGAGCGGGAGGCGGCGAAGGCGACCCAGCAGCAACAGAGGGCGGAGGTCACCGCATGAGGCATCGGCGGACGGGAGAGGTCATCGTCTGAGGCATCGGCGGACGGGAGAGGTCACCGCCTGATGTGCCGTTGGACGGGAGAGGTCACCGCCTGAGGCATCGGCGGACGGGAGAGGTCATCGTCTGAGGCATCGGCGGACGGGAGAGGTCACCGCCTGATGTGCCATTGGACGGGAGAGGTCACCGCCTGAGGTGCCGCTGGACGGGAGAGGTCACCGCCTGAGGCATCGGCGGACGGGAGAGGTCATCGCCTGAGGCATCGGCGGACGGGAAAGGTCATCGTCTGAGGCATCGGCGGACGGGAGAGGTCACCGCCTGAGGTGCCGCTGGACGGGAGAGGTCACCGTCTGAAGTGCCGCTGGACGGGAGAGGTCACCGCCTGAGGCAACGGCGGACGGGAGAGGTCACCACCTGAGGTGCCGCTGGACGGGAGAGGTCACCGTCTGAGGTGCCGCCGGACGGGAGAGGTCACCACCTGAGGTGCCGCCGGACGAGGCAGGTGAACAGCGAAGCGCACCCAATAAGCTTAACGAGTCAGATGGGCAGATGTACGAATGTCGGTCCGCTTCTGCTTGCACAGAACAGGTTTCGGATTTTTACATGTTACGACATCGCGCCTGGTTGTGTAAAACATGACATGTCCACAGTCTGCTTGATCATCAGAGGTTTTTCATCAGAAGTGTGAGAAATTATAATTATTCTGTGTTAAAATAACATTGGCGAATAAGTAGGAATACAAAACTTAAAATCGTCATTTCCATTTGCCTGTTTTACTGTAGGATAACTTGCTATGTATACTGTTACGTACATAATTTGTAAAATGATAGATTTTAATACCGACCGGTTTTACAGTAGCGTAAATCAGATAGAATATATTTGATTCATTGAGTAGCTTTAGGGTCCTGCGTGTCAAATTTGAGCATTTTCTTTATTATTTTAGTCACCCAGCCTTCATTATTTTATCACGTTCTTACGTGTTCAATGACGAATTAGTGTTTGTATTTTGCATGGTGGACAAGCAATGGGGATTGAAAGATAGTACTCATCGCTGTTTTATAAATGTCTTCGTCCTTAAATTATTATGCACCTACTCTGATACATTGTCACACCCACCTAGTAACCTATCAAATGCTGCCGGCGCATACTCAGTAGGACAAGTAATTATCTGAAGGGAATAACAAGGAATAACAATGGATCTCCGATCAGCTTTCTGTCACAGCTGGGTATGACTGTACCTGCACAGTTGTACCGCCCGGCGCTGCCAATTCGCTTGATGCAACCGACTGTACTCGGTTTAGCGTATACTCTGTTCATTACTATAATATCGTTTTGAGCATTCATAAGTAATAGTTTAATGCCGTTTCGTATTGCTATTAAGTCAACGAAGAATCGCACATCAGCACATTCAGATACAGGATCACCTAATGTCGTCAGTCGCTGACTGAGCTCCAGGCATTTGACATGTCGGTGATGGTTGTATTCCTGATGTTTCACGCAGCGGTTAACTGGATGTTCGCCAGCGCGAATTTCGGGGTCTGTGCTCTGAGGCGTCGCGTATTTTCATGTGAAGTGACCACTTGTGTCTCGTGCTGGTTTAATGACTGTGTTCATCATCTGGATAGCTATTAGGAAAACACAATAGTATAAGTCATGTGACGCTGGTCGATCAGTTGCAAATAGAGTTAAGACATGCTTCTGCTCCGCCCGCCCTCGGCGCCGGCTGCTCCAGTCAGCTGGTCTGCTGAAACAGAGGACGTGTGTTCGCTTCCCGTTGGGACCAATGTTTTATACAGCTGAATATACCACCTGGCTCGATGAAAACAAGCGCTGTAACATGTCATATGGAAGTAAGCAGCAGCTGTAACATGTCATATGGAAGTAAGCAGCAGCTGTAACATGTCATATGGAAGTAAGCAGCAGCTGTAACATGTCGTATGGAAGTAAGCAGCAGCTGTAACATGTCATATGGAAGTAAGCAGCAGCTGTAACATGTCATATGGAAGTAAGCAGCAGCTGTAACATGTCATATGGAAGTAAGCAGCAGCTGTAACATGTCATATGGAAGTAAGCAGCAGCTGTAACATGTCATATGGAAGTAAGCAGCAGCTGTAACATGTCATATGGAAGTAAGCAGCAGCTGTAACATGTCATATGGAAGTAAGCAGCAGCTGTAACATGTCATATGGAAGTAAGCAGCAGCTGTAACATGTCATATGGAAGTAAGCAGCAGCTGTAACATGTCATATGGAAGTAAGCAGCAGCTGTAACATGTCATATGGAAGTAAGCAGCAGCTGTAACATGTCATATGGAAGTAAGCAGCAGCTGTAACATGTCATATGGAAGTAAGCAGCAGCTGTAACATGTCATATGGAAGTAAGCAGCAGCTGTAACATGTCATATGGAAGTAAGCAGCAGCTGTAACATGTCATATGGAAGTAAGCAGCAGCTGTAACATGTCATATGGAAGTAAGCAGCAGCTGTAACATGTCATATGGAAGTAAGCAGCAGCTGTAACATGTCATATGGAAGTAAGCAGCAGCTGTAACATGTCATATGGAAGTAAGCAGCAGCTGTAACATGTCATATGGAAGTAAGCAGCAGCTGTAACATGTCATATGGAAGTAAGCAGCAGCTGTAACATGTCATATGGAAGTAAGCAGCAGCTGTAACATGTCATATGGAAGTAAGCAGCAGCTGTAACATGTCATATGGAAGTAAGCAGCTGACCGTCCATCTTCCCGCTTCTGCACGACAATGACAAGTACTTTTAAATAAGCATTGTGCATCGCTTCAAGAAACTCAAACTTAGCTACATCCCATCGACCTTAAAAACACCTGCTCTATTGCAAATTGTAATAAGCACCGTATATGGCTGATCCAATTCAGTCAATACAGTGGCATCTGGTGCCTTTGTACATTGGAGGCGACGATAAACTGCCCAGGCGAGGTAAACGGAGCTCAGACGAACGCGCATGTACCCGAAGTTACACAGTAAACAATTTATGCGCGACAGACTCCTGAACCCAACATAGCTAAGCACAAACAAGCAAACGACACTCTCCCACGGTTCACAGTCGATCGTTTCCATCACAGATCGCACTGACGGGCCGTCGCCGAGGCCATGTGCGCATGCGTCAGACATCAGACACTGTCGCACCCGCAGGCGAGATCCAGCGCCCGCGCGCGCGCTCCCTTTGTAACCCACGCAGCGAAAAGGCACGCCACTATTGCGGCCCAGGTGGCCGACACGCCGCCACTCCCTGTGACGGTATCCCTGTAACGATACCCTGTGACGGTATCGTTACCAAGCCACCTCCTGTATTGTGGCTGGTCTCCATTGCTATCCCTGAGCCTGAGGGAAGCTGTTGCAGCTCACGCGGATGACATCTGCGAACATCACTCGTACGAGACGGTGCATGTAGTCGCAACGTCTGGTACAAGCCAGGATCAGGTGCAGACGCCTACACGCAGGAGAGCAGCATTGATCGTCTGTTGGGGTACTCGGGCATGTCCGACTGTCCGTGTTTGTAGTCGGTATGTTAAGTAACGGAACAGCCGAATGACCCTTTGGAGGTAGGTAAGCGATACGGACAATCCACTAAAGGCGTGTCACAAACCCACCATCATACGGTTCTAGTCGTCAATGGCACAGCACAAATAAAAATAACCACGAGTTTCTGTTGGCACGGTCAAAGCCAGGCAATTGTCTGCCGCAATCCAGGACGATGCACCGATGCTGGTACGAAGTTCGGTACATCCACCTCGTGGACTATTTTTGTTATCAATTTGATGAGAACGTTTGACGATTTCCGACAACAGACTGTAGCTAGGCGCTGAGAAAGACGAGCAGTCTACTCAATTCACCTCATAGTCGCATCTACCCACCTTTCTCAGCTCAGCCATCCATCCAGATCCTTGTCTCCCTCGTGTCCAGTAGCTCTCTGCCCCTACACATGCATTTTACCAAATATGCGATTATCGGTCTCCCAAAGCCTGTTCAGGTCTGTTCAGGTCTACGTCTCCTCCCGTTTCCTCTTCTTGCCCCCCCCCCTATCCGTCGCTGGCCTCCACAGGTGCAGGTTTACCTCAGGACCTTGTCTTCTTCAGGAACTGGCCTCCTTAGGAGCTGCCCTCCTCGGGAACTGGCCTGTTATGCAGACTGGTTATTGATTCACTTTTTTTGGAAGGATTCAATCACGATTCATTTGGGAATATGAATGATTCAGTCACCGTTTGATTCATGGATAACCATATTGAGAAATGATTCTTTCCGATTCAAAGAATCAAAACATTGTTTGATCAAATCACGTTTGACTCACCATTGAAATAGTCTTGTTTTAGCACAGTCTTTTTGATTCAATCAGCCTTGTTTCTATGCGGGTTTTGACTCAATCATGATTCGTGAATAAAAAAGTCCGGTGGTGAATCGATTCTTCTTTGATTCAAGGGATTTTGATTGAACGATTCCAATCGATTCCATCAGAGTCGAATCAATATCCAGTCTGCAGTGCTATGGAGGCGGCCATCTCAGGACGTGGTCGTCTTCAAAAGTCGATCGTCCTAAGGAGTCGATCGTTCTCATGAGTTGGCTTCTTCAGGAGTCGGTCGTTCTCATGAGTTGGCTTCTTTAGGAGTTGGTCGTTCTCTCATGAGGTGGCTTCTTCAGGAGTCGGTCGTTCTTATGAGTTGGCTTCCTCGGGTCGTTCTCAGAACCTGGTTCACCTCAGATGTTGGTCCTCTTCAGGAGCTGGCCTCGGCCGCCATCTCCCTCAGGATGCTGACCAGGCTGGTGACGCCCGTGAGGTAGCCGTCCTCGTGGTTGCCCGGCCTCCAGAGGGCGCTGTGTGTAATGCTGACGCTCGGCGGTAGCGGCGCTGTCTTGGCGAAGTCGATCATCCATACGGAGGCGTGTGACGCGTCGTGGACGAACAGCAGAGACGAACCGATGAACTGCGAAACGGGAGGATGGGGTCAGCAGGAGGCGCGGGGTGTCAACAGGCCATGGTCACGGCAAGCCACGCCCGGTGTCAACAAGGCAGACGTGGCCGGTCATGGTACAGGTGCAGACACTGCTAGGATACGAGACACTGGTGGCGTCTTGGAACACCATAAGCTGATGTTTGCGAAATAGGTGGGTCTGTGATGGCGACAGCTCCAGTGTGTCAGCTAAATGCGAGAAGGAAACGTCTACGACTACATCGGCCGGAACTATTCTCTAAAAGCAGAAATGAGGTAATGGCGTCTCGGAACACTGTAGGTAAGCTGATGCTTGCGAAATAGGTGGGACTGCGATGGTACCAGCTCCAGTGTATGTCCTGCACTATATCGCCAGGAGGAAACACTATATCTGCAGGAACTATTCTCGAGAAGCAGGACAATGACCTTCTCAACGTGTTAAACATTCCTAAAGAAGAATAGAGAAAATGTTTCGTCGAAAGTTTCTGAGGACCGTGGATCCGAGGGATTGCCGTGAAAGTATTACCTCGTGTGTTTTGAAGAAGAGAGACTCGCTCAGGGCAGCCCGTATCCACTCCAGACGCTCCAGGTACTGGCGCTGAAACACAACAGCTCAGCTGGTAATGCTCATCTGGACAACAGCCTCGCCGAGCTGACAGGTCACGAAATGCTCCGACGAACGGCTTAAAAAAGCATAAACGTTCTAAGAACAGTGATAGAGCATTACGCGGTCCGCAACCGGTGTAAGCATTTGGCAAGATATCCTTGTGGGGATAGCTCTGGTTGTCTAGATTGTCTAGATTGGAATTCTCGTAATACGAACTCGTAATACGTAATACATTCTCGATAAGTCAAAAATATTTCATGTTTGAAATGGTGGCTGAGCTGTTAATTGTGATATCCTAACAACATGGAACCGTCGCTTAGCGCCCAGAACTTTTAGGTTGCGAGACAAAAGTTCCGACAAAATAAAGATGAAGAAACTCAGTCACGAACATGACTAGTGAGGGTGACCTAACATATCGAACTCAAGTTCAACAGTGATGAAAGACGGTACCATCGCATTTCAGTTATGAGGTATTAAGTTATCAGTGAATGCAGAAGCAGTGGCTGCTTAAAGATGTAATTGCTGTCCTCATATTTATCGAAATACCAGCATAACGTATGTTTTAACTGTAGCGTTTTTCGTTACAGGTATTGTTAGTAATCTGCCAAGCATGCGCTACGTTTTAGCCTTCCCATGCCTCGTTTTAGCCTTCCCATGCCTCGTCATATTTCACAGCTATTCGATGACCCTTATTGAGACATTTATGAGCCATGTGATCTAGGCATTGATCAATAGCCGATCCATATCTACTCATAAATGTTCTTGTCCCCAGACAGTCACGCTGTAAGGCAAGAGGACCAATATCTCAAACGTGAGAGCAAACTCAGCTCAGTTCCTGGTCATGGTCGCCTATATGTCAACGGCAATACCTAACCGAATCACCCTGAATAGAGCCACATGCAGAGCTAGCTTATCTAAACGATATTAATCTGTTACAGCATTAATAAATTATCGGGCGCCCATGTAGAACTTACCACGGCGTTGGGGTATCCCGTGGTGAACATGGTGACGGATTCCTTGACCTGCTGTCGGGTCCGGGTCGTCTTGAAGTCCTTGCTGGAGAAGCCCTCACTCTTGCGGATGCCCTCGATGCGGAAGCCGAGGTTGGCTGTGGAGGAGATGGTCTCCCTCCACACCATGTACCTGCAGAAGACGCGGTAGAACACTGTCACACGGCGCTACAGGTGGAGTAAGAGAGACTGAAGCACAGATGCTCGAGAACTGGATTATGCACAGCTAGAAACATGTTGGAGCAAAAGGTTGCATACATATGAGCGGAGACGATCTGGTCAGCCTGTATAGCTTTGTAGACGAGCGCGACAAAATTCACAGTTTGTAGCCGAGACGAAGTCGAGGCCTCAAACTGTGAATTTTGGAGCGCGAGTCCGCAAAGCGATTTAGTGTGCAGCTGCAGCACACTCGTTGATATAGATCTTGTTAGTCACGTGATTTATAGTCCACAAACTGCAGGTCACGTGACCTACAGTCCACAAACTCTCCAGTTTTTGGACTCCCGTCCACAAATAAATATGTTTTAAGCTTTGTCACCAAAGCACGTGAATCAATGGCAGGCACGTAGCCAGGATTTCGTCCAGGGGGGGCCCTTTCGATTCGGGGCGCCTCGAAAGGGCCCCTTCCCGAACGTTGAAAGGGCCCCTTCCCAAGCGTTGAAAGGCCCCCCCCCCCACAAAAAAACGGATGAAAAGTCACGTTACAAGGATGTAAAATGCAGTATGACAGGTATGACATGGGCCATACCAACTTTTAGGAGCTGGAGTTATCAAACTGCCATATCAACTTTGGAACCAGCGACACCAATTTGGAATCAGCTATACCAACTTGGAATATTTTTTAAGCTCAAGACCTGGAACTCTTAAACAAATTGCGCCGCGGAGCGGCACGAAATTTTGAGTTTTATGCCCTGGATATGCTTTCTCATCAATGCGTCGCATTGCGTATGGTGCGGACCACTAAAATTGCTATATTGTGCGTTTAAAAGTGCGGGCAAAAAGTGTTACAGTGAACTATTTTGCCCAATTATATAGGAAAGTAGCAACATAACACATAAATGCGCCGAGAATCAGATTTTGGCCGATTTTTTCCTAACCTGCATATAATTGAACTTGTAGTTAAATTGCGCCGCGGAGCTGCGCGAAAATTTTGAGTTTGATTCCCTGTAAACTGCATTCTTACTGTTGAAAGGCCGAAGGTCCCTTCAGATCGTCTAGGGCCCCTCTGACCTTTTCAACGCCCTTCCGACCTGTTCAGGGACTCATCTGGGATCCGCGAAGCGAAAAGACATGATGTGGAGTGGGTGATATACATAGGCGTAGGAACAGGGGGGGGGGGGGCAGCCGCCCCCCCAACATTTGTTATTTTAACATTACGCCTATGGGCGTTGCATGGAAAGAATCGACTTCCGAATGCTTCCTGCCCCCCAACTTGAACATAGTTCCTACGCCCCTGGTGATATATATAATACAAAGAGGGCTTACTTTACAGGAAACATTAAAATCGGATCTTTCGGGTATATTGTAGCACCCTGACGAAGGGTTTTACAATATATCCGAAAGCTCCGCTTTTAATATTTGTATTGTGGAGTAAGTCCTCTTTGTATTTAATCTTCATCTGGGATCTTTACGTGCTTTGACCCTTCCGGTCTCACCAGGGACTCCTCTGACCTTTCAAGAAGCCCCTCTTGTGTGTCAAGGGGCCCATTCGACCTGTTCAGAGTTCCTTCCGACCTGGCCAGGGACTGCACTGGCTGCTTTGTCGCCCTGTCGACATGCTCAGGGGCAGGGGCGCAGGGTACCCAAAATCTCCCCCCCCCCCAGTTGAAAATCCTGGGGAGGGGAAGGGTCATTTTGCCCCCAGATTGAGCAGGCTAAAATCTGGGGGGGGGGGGGGGGGGGAGCAAAATTACCCTTTGCCCCCAGGATTTTCGACTGGGGGGCATTTTGAGTACCCTGCCCCCCGCAATCCGCCGCCCCTGCTCAGGGTCCCCTCCGACCTGCCCAGGGGCCCCTCCAGTCTGGCTAGGAACTCATCCGGCATGTTCAAGGGGCCTTCCGACCGGCCCAGGGACCCTTTCGGTCTACCCAGGGGCCCCTCTGACTTGCCCAGGAGCCCCTCCGATCTGCCCAGCGACTCTTCTGGTCGGCCTGCGCTGTCTGCTTTGTCGCCCTGCCGACATGCTCAAGGGGCCCTCCGACCTCCCCTAGGGCCCTTCCGTGCTGGCCAGGGGCCAATTCGGCATGTTCAGGGACCCTTCTTCCCCCCCAGGGGTCCTTTCGGTCTGGTCAGGGGCCCCTCCGATCTGCACAGGGGCCCTTTTAATTTTCCAGGGGCCCTCTGGTCTCTCCAGGGACCCTCTAACCTTCTAAGGGGCCCTTCCGACCTGGCAAGGGACGCTGGCTGCTTTGTCGCCTTGCGACATGCTCTGAGGACCCTCCGACCTGCCCTGGGGCCCCTCCGTGCTGGTCAGGGGTCAATTCGGCATGTTCAGGGGCCCTTCTTACCTCCCCCAGGGGTCCTTTCGGTCTGGTCAGGGGCCCCTCCGATCTGCACAGGGGCCCTTTTAACTTCTCAGGGTCCCTCTGGTCTGTCCAGGGGCCCTCCAACCTGCTCAGGGGCCCTTATGACCTGGCAAGGGATGCGCTGTCCGCTTTGTCGCCCTGCCGACATGCTCAGGGGCCTCCCGACCTGCCCAGGGACCCCTCTGTCCTGGCTAGGGGCCCATTCGACGTGTTCAGGGGGCCATTCGACATGCTCAGTGGGCCCCCCTCTGACCCGCTCAGGGGCCCTTTCGGTCTGGCCAGGGGCCCCTCTGACATGCACACAGGGCTCTTTTGAACGTCCAAGGCGCCCTCTGGTCTTTCAGAGAGGGCCCTGAGCTTCAGAGATGGCCCTAAAGGGCCTCTGAAGTCCTCTGAACTCTCTAAAGACCACGCTTCGTGTAGTAAAGGGCCCTCACGCGCCAAAAAGGGCCCTCCTGGCCTCCAGAGGGCCCCCCCCACACCTCCTTGGCTACGTGCCTGATCAATGGTGAACACATTTTAGCTGTACCTACACTGCAAGACGTTGCTGCACGATTGGTATAGTTTTTGTACTGTCGATTTTAGTTTGTAAAATCACTGTGAATAGAGTTTGTCCGCAGAACGTGAGAACCAGGGGATCTATTCGCATTTTCAGAACGTGAAAAGTGACGAAGTAGGTCATATTTACACGATGAAGATGCATATAAGCGAGATGAAGGGAAGATGAATGTTCACGTCGTGGAGAAGTGAGAACTCGTCGGGTTATATTTAGGTACATCCCGGGAAGAGACAGATACATAAATATAGGACGTGAAGATGTGAGGATACCGGCAGCATATTCCCAGAACGGAAAGAGTCAAGGGCATGTGTACAGGTCATGAGACAAAAGGGCATTGGGAAGCTGGCCTATGAGGACGTGAGAGAGGATGACACCTACCTGGGCTTGGTGACCGCCTTCAGGCGATGCTCCTCTTCGGTGGGAGCTGACTTGTCGATCAACATCATCTTATCATACATGTCCTGCGAAGACAGCGAACGACCGGACCTCAGTGGATGCCAGACTCGGCACTAATCGCACTGGGCAGAAGCCGAGCTGTCAAGTAATCCCAACTAGAGGCGACCCCAGCTCCTACAGCACGGCTCGTTGGAACATGTCGGAGGGCGGGCGCCCACCACGGTTCGTTGGAAGGTGTCGGTGGGCAAAAAAGATGAGTCATGCCATTCGAAAGCTTACCTCATGAGAATCTCAGATATATAATACTTTTGAAATCTGTCGAGGGCTTTTTTTGCAAATGCCATTTTTGTCGAAATCTCGGAACTTTTCGGATGACCGATGCTACCGCTTATGTTAGGGCAAACGAGGCTGG
>JAXIVJ010007265.1:0-2500 GCA_036785665.1 Chirona hameri | reverse complement strand
GTCTGTCTGTCTGTCTGTCTGTCTGTCTGTCTGTCTGTCTGTCTGTCTGTCTGTCTGTCTGTCTGTCTGTCTGTCTGTCTGTCTGTCTGTCTGTCTGTCTGTCTGTCTGTCTGTCTGTCTGTCTGTCTGTCTGTCTGTCTGTCTGTCTGTCTGTCTGTCTGTCTGTCTGTCTGTCTGTCTGTCTGTCTGTCTGTCTGTCTGTCTGTCTGTCTGTCTGTCTGTCTGTCTGTCTGTCTGTCTGTCTGTCTGTCTGTCTGTCTGTCTGTCTGTCTGTCTGTCTGTCTGTCTGTCTGTCTGTCTGTCTGTCTGTCTGTCTGTCTGTCTGTCTGTCTGTCTGTCTGTCTGTCTGTCTGTCTGTCTGTCTGTCTGTCTGTCTGTCTGTCTGTCTGTCTGTCTGTCTGTCTGTCTGTCTGTCTGTCTGTCTGTCTGTCTGTCTGTCTGTCTGTCTGTCTGTCTGTCTGTCTGTCTGTCTGTCTGTCTGTCTGTCTGTCTGTCTGTCTGTCTGTCTGTCTGTCTGTCTGTCTGTCTGTCTGTCTGTCTGTCTGTCTGTCTGTCTGTCTGTCTGTCTGTCTGTCTGTCTGTCTGTCTGTCTGTCTGTCTGTCTGTCTGTCTGTCTGTCTGTCTGTCTGTCTGTCTGTCTGTCTGTCTGTCTGTCTGTCTGTCTGTCTGTCTGTCTGTCTGTCTGTCTGTCTGTCTGTCTGTCTGTCTGTCTGTCTGTCTGTCTGTCTGTCTGTCTGTCTGTCTGTCTGTCTGTCTGTCTGTCTGTCTGTCTGTCTGTCTGTCTGTCTGTCTGTCTGTCTGTCTGTCTGTCTGTCTGTCTGTCTGTCTGTCTGTCTGTCTGTCTGTCTGTCTGTCTGTCTGTCTGTCTGTCTGTCTGTCTGTCTGTCTGTCTGTCTGTCTGTCTGTCTGTCTGTCTGTCTGTCTGTCTGTCTGTCTGTCTGTCTGTCTGTCTGTCTGTCTGTCTGTCTGTCTGTCTGTCTGTCTGTCTGTCTGTCTGTCTGTCTGTCTGTCTGTCTGTCTGTCTGTCTGTCTGTCTGTCTGTCTGTCTGTCTGTCTGTCTGTCTGTCTGTCTGTCTGTCTGTCTGTCTGTCTGTCTGTCTGTCTGTCTGTCTGTCTGTCTGTCTGTCTGTCTGTCTGTCTGTCTGTCTGTCTGTCTGTCTGTCTGTCTGTCTGTCTGTCTGTCTGTCTGTCTGTCTGTCTGTCTGTCTGTCTGTCTGTCTGTCTGTCTGTCTGTCTGTCTGTCTGTCTGTCTGTCTGTCTGTCTGTCTGTCTGTCTGTCTGTCTGTCTGTCTGTCTGTCTGTCTGTCTGTCTGTCTGTCTGTCTGTCTGTCTGTCTGTCTGTCTGTCTGTCTGTCTGTCTGTCTGTCTGTCTGTCTGTCTGTCTGTCTGTCTGTCTGTCTGTCTGTCTGTCTGTCTGTCTGTCTGTCTGTCTGTCTGTCTGTCTGTCTGTCTGTCTGTCTGTCTGTCTGTCTGTCTGTCTGTCTGTCTGTCTGTCTGTCTGTCTGTCTGTCTGTCTGTCTGTCTGTCTGTCTGTCTGTCTGTCTGTCTGTCTGTCTGTCTGTCTGTCTGTCTGTCTGTCTGTCTGTCTGTCTGTCTGTCTGTCTGTCTGTCTGTCTGTCTGTCTGTCTGTCTGTCTGTCTGTCTGTCTGTCTGTCTGTCTGTCTGTCTGTCTGTCTGTCTGTCTGTCTGTCTGTCTGTCTGTCTGTCTGTCTGTCTGTCTGTCTGTCTGTCTGTCTGTCTGTCTGTCTGTCTGTCTGTCTGTCTGTCTGTCTGTCTGTCTGTCTGTCTGTCTGTCTGTCTGTCTGTCTGTCTGTCTGTCTGTCTGTCTGTCTGTCTGTCTGTCTGTCTGTCTGTCTGTCTGTCTGTCTGTCTGTCTGTCTGTCTGTCTGTCTGTCTGTCTGTCTGTCTGTCTGTCTGTCTGTCTGTCTGTCTGTCTGTCTGTCTGTCTGTCTGTCTGTCTGTCTGTCTGTCTGTCTGTCTGTCTGTCTGTCTGTCTGTCTGTCTGTCTGTCTGTCTGTCTGTCTGTCTGTCTGTCTGTCTGTCTGTCTGTCTGTCTGTCTGTCTGTCTGTCTGTCTGTCTGTCTGTCTGTCTGTCTGTCTGTCTGTCTGTCTGTCTGTCTGTCTGTCTGTCTGTCTGTCTGTCTGTCTGTCTGTCTGTCTGTCTGTCTGTCTGTCTGTCTGTCTGTCTGTCTGTCTGTCTGTCTGTCTGTCTGTCTGTCTGTCTGTCTGTCTGTCTGTCTGTCTGTCTGTCTGTCTGTCTGTCTGTCTGTCTGTCTGTCTGTCTGTCTGTCTGTCTGTCTGTCTGTCTGTCTGTCTGTCTGTCTGTCTGTCTGTCTGTCTGTCTGTCTGTCTGTCTGTCTGTCTGTCTGTCTGTCTGTCTGTCTGTCTGTCTGTCTGTCTGTCTGTCTGTCTGTCTGTCTGTCTGTCTGTCTGTCTGTCTATCTATCTATCTATCTATCTATCTATCTATCTATCTATCTATCTATCTATCTATATATAT
>JAXIVJ010007264.1:0-60000 GCA_036785665.1 Chirona hameri | reverse complement strand
CAGATGAGGTGTCCATCTACACAATCAACCTACACCCGGCTGTTGGGTAGTTGCAACACCTGCGGCGTGTGTCTGTTTGCCGCCAGCTGAGGTGTTCATCAACACCACCAACCTTCACCTGGCTGGTGTGTCTATCCCGTAGTTGCAGCCCCTGCGGCGTGAGTCTGGTTCACCGCCAGCTCATGTGTTCATCTTACCTCCTACTTACACCCGGCTGATGTGTCGATGCAGTCGGGCGCGCGCAAGCATGTCAATATTTTTTCTTCTTCAAATCACTGCGGCCGGGTGCCAGTGTGAGCCGGGTTTCGAGCCGTTGTCAGTGTTAAAGTACGGATCATAGAACGGATAGGCCGGTATAAGTGTTGATATAAGTACTGTGGGATAGGCTTCCCCCCACATTTGCGTCACCACCAGACATCTGGTGAGAGTTTGCATAAGTGTTTTTGAATATGGACAATCTGAACGCCTTGATTTGTAGTGACCACGTCACGTATACCACGTGGTTGAGAGGAAGCGTTTCCGCTTAAAACAGTCTGTGTTCGCAAGAAAAACAAGTTTATCGATTGAAGAAACAAGCCAGGAGATAGCTGAGCTTGGTAAGTATCGTGGGTGATACAAATAAACCAAAAAATACAGCAGGAAATGTGAAATTCAGCCTCAAATGAAGTGAACCGTTACCTAATGCACTTCTCTCGTTTGGCATGCCACACATGCGTCTATATTCAAATAATTCGATCTTTTAGGTGTTTCGAGCGATATTGTTTTGTTTGATGTTAGTGTCGCTAGCATTTCTGTATGATATTATTTTATATATATGTTCATTTAAACTCCAGAAGTGTTGGTGTTTGTGCGTCACAATTGCCTTTGAAATGGGATTCAGTTGAGGGTATTAGTTCAGTTTAGTTCAGTAATTCACCTCCCCAGTTTATGGTGCTCTTGAGGGTCCCTAATAAAAAAGAGTAGTCAGCTGACAGTAATATTATGACAGACTGAAAGGTGGGTTATCTTTGACTACAAGATGGTCTGAGGAGCTAGCACTATCAACTGGAGTTGTTGCAGCAGTTGGCCGCCAGGAACCGCTAGTGAGCCAGGGTGTTATGACGTCGCAAGCAAATAGTACTGCTAAATATTTATGTATTTATTTATAAATAAATAAATACACATTTAGGCTTAGCGTTAAATATTTAACTGGCACCATTTGCTTGCAACATCATCACACCCTGGCTCACTAGCGGTCCCTGGCGGCCAACTGCTGCAACAACTCCAGTTGATAGTGCTATCCGTTTGAGGTGTCTGGGGTATTGGCCTACAGTACAGCAAGCGAATGTGAGCAGACTGCTGAGTGTTCTAAATGTGGGTCCCTGCTACCATAATTGCTGTAAAGGTTAGGTCAGGTTTGATTGTGTCGTGTTTGGTGACGTCTTAGCTTGGTATTACTGGTCCACTTTTCTGTTTTTCCACTAATACTGGGAAATGACACCCAAATGTTAATTATTTTCCACTCTCACTCACCATTTAGGAGTGATTTTTCCACTCCCAAATTATGAATTGTGATATTGATTCTATTTCTGGCATAAATATAGACTAAAAGTACATGATATCAATGAAAACTACTGCTTTTCATATTCCAAACAAATCAATATTGTTCCACTTTCTACATCATTTTCCACTTCCGTGGTTTTTTGGGCACATATTTTTCACACACCCAAGCTAAAATGGAATTTTGGGACACTGTTTGATTAATATTGATTTATAATTATTTTAAATTTCACAGAGCTAAGATCCCATTGTTTGAGGAATTAACTACAGATTAAACTGAAGAGATAATGTTTTATGTGATTTAACTTTCCTCATTAACAACTCTGCTGGCTGCTGTCTGCTGTTAGCTGTCTGCTGAATTTGGGTATTTTAACCTGACCATAAATTGGGCCCTAATTACACTAAATACTCAAAGGCAAAGGTATGTTTTATACCTGTGGTATTAACAAGTGTTTCATGATCATAATGGTCCCCACAAGTGAAAGGAAAACATGTTTTCACCATTCCAAGTTCCAACAGAAAGGAATACTTTCAAATTACCAAATTAATTTGCTTATATGTCATATGTTCATTTCATTTAGGATTTTCATGTTTTCATGTCACAGCAAATAACTTATTGAATTATTGCATCTTTCAGAATGCGGTAGCTTTAGATAGTACTTACATGATACACCAACTTTGCAATGATTTTCCCCGATGACTGAGTATTGACTACTCATAAAACATGGATTGTTTATTGATTTTCAAATGTTCGTTTTCCACAGGAAAGGAGCATGGCTGTTCAACATTATTGGCCTAACAGTTGAGGTTCAGCGCGCTCTGCACACCACTGCAGCAATGCCTCACCCAGCGCCGCCGGGAGAGTGGCCTCCACCGGAGTCGAAACCTGTCGCGCCTGCCCGTCGCCGGAGTCGAGACCTGTCGCCTGCCCATCGTCGGAGCAGGAAGGCGCTGCCCGGCCGCCATCGGACCTGTGTCTGTGACCTGTGTCTGTGACCTGTGTCTGTGACCTGTGTCTGTGACCTGTGTCTGTGACCTGTGTATGTGACCTGTGTCTGTGACCTGTGTCTGTGACCTGTGTCTGTGACCTGTGTCTGTGACCTGTGTCTGTGACCTGTGTCTGTGACCTGTGTCTGTGACCTGTGTCTGTGACCTGTGTCTGTGACCTGTGTATGTGACCTGTCTGTGACCTGTCTGTGACCTGTCTGTGACCTGTCTGTGACCTGTCTGTAACCTGTGTCTGTGACCTGTCTATTTTTTCCCTTTTTTTAACACGGCGTGCAGATCATTACAAAACGACCTAGACGGTTTTTCCCGAATTTGGTATCAATTGGTTCATCACGTTCAATGCAGCTAAAACTACACAGGAAACATTCACTAATGCCGTCCCCCCCACGCTTACCTACACTGTCATTTAACAACTGTCCAATACCATCGACAAAAAGCCATACTCATCTCGGTCTTACTTTGTCAACCGACCTGCGATTTCACGATCATATCAATAACATCATCAAAAAAGCGAATATCGCTATGAGTCCCCTCTACCCAATTGCCAAATTTTTACCTCGTGACATTCTTGTACAAATATATAGCACGTACATACGACCAATTTTTGATTATAGTGACATTGTATATGACGGACTTATAACAATTAGAGATACGCTGAGACTAGAACGACTACAGATGAGAGCAGCAAGACTAGCGACTGGGGCACTCTTTCGTACATCTCGCAACAAACTATTGACAGAGCTAGGTTGGGACATGCTGGACGCACTAAACACCGACTAATCTTCTATCACAAGCTTCTCGACCCACGTACTGATATGCCACAATACATCAGAGACATAGTACCGGAAACAAGACACCAGAACACAGGACGTGCGATTGATTTTGAAATCTTTGTTTTCCACAGGAAAGGAACATGGCTGTTCAACATTATTGGCCTAACAGTTGAGGTTCAGCGCGCTCTGCACACCACTGCAGCAATGCCTCACCCAGCACCGCCGGGAGAGCGGCCTCCACCGGAGTCGAAACATGTCGCGCCTGCCCGTCGCCGGAGTCGAGACCTGTCGCCTGCCCATCGCCGGAGCAGGAAGGCGCTGCCCGGCCGCCATCGGACCTGTGTCTGTGACCTGTATCTGTGACCTGTGTCTGTGACCTGTGTCTGCTACCTGTGTCTGTGACCTGTGTCTGTGACCTGTGTGTGACCTGTGTCTGTGACCTATGTCTGTGACCTGTGTCTGTAACCTGTGTCTGTGACCTGTGTCTGTGACCTGTGTCTGTGACCTGTATCTGTGACCTGTATCTGTGACCTGTGTATGTGACCTGTGTCTGTGACCTGTGTCTGTGATCTGTGTCTGTGGCCTATGTCTGTGACCTTGTATGTGACCTGTGTCTGTCTGTGACGTGTGTCTGTCTGTGACCAATGTCTTTCTGTGACCTTTGTCTGTCTGTGACCTGTGTATGTATGTGACCTGTGTCGGTCAGTGACCTGTGTTTGCCTGTGTCTGTCTGCGACCTGTGTCTCTCTGTGACCTGTGTCTGTCTGTGGCCTGTGTCTGTCTGTGACCTGTGTCTGTGACCTGTATTTGTGACCTGTGTCTGTCTGTGACCTGCGTCTGTCTGTGATATGTGTCTGTCTGTGACCTTTGTCTGTATGTGACCTGTGTCTCGCTGTGACCTGTGTCTGTCTGTGACCTGTGTCTGTCTGTGACCTGTGTCTGTCTGTGTCCTGTGTCTGTCTGTGACCTGTATTTGTGACCTGTGTCTGTCTGTGACCTGCGTCTGTCTGTGATATGTGTATGTCTGTGACCTTCTGTCTGTATGTGACCTGTGTCTGGCTGTGACCTGTGTCTGTCTGTGATATGTGTCTGTTTGTGACATCTGTCTGTATGTGACCTGTGTCTGGCTGTGACCTGCGGCTGTCTGTGATCTGTGTCTGTCTGTGGCCTGTGTCTGTCTGTGACCTGTATTTGTGACCTGTATCTGTCTGTGACCTGTGTCTGTATGTGACCTGTGTCTGTCTGTGACCTGTGTCTGTCTGTGACCCAGGGCCTATTTTAAGGGAAAACCACTGGGGGGCAAACAGGTACCACCATTTTTGTGGCATCTTTTTGTGGCAAAAAGGTACCCTCATTTTTCCCTCCGCGGATGTGAGCCGGTGCTCTTATTGTGGTATTCGAGCTTAAAGGGATTATACGGGTTTCCGTCCTGAAAATAAATGCACTCTTTTGCAGTTGTATGAGCTTTAAACACGTTTAAGACTTATACCAGGGACCTCAATGCTCATTTAGTCCATTATTTCAGCAATTATCAGCGTTAAAACTTGGGCGTTTTTCGAGACTAGTATTAACGAATACTTGATAACGAGTACTTGATCGGCACTACTGTCCACCACTTTTATCTTAAGATCAATTTGAGACTTTTGAATTATCTGCAAGTCCTACACTGGATCACAAAATTATTATGCAATTCAATACTGACGGGACTTTGTATTACTACACACTGTTCGTTGAGGTTTTGTGTTGTTGTTTTCTTATCTCTGGCCTTTAGCGTTGATAATTTGGTGGTGGCGTATTCATTTTTTTGGCATGAAAATTGATGAAAAATATGTATTTTATGGGAAAACTAGGTAACTGCTGGTGTCGTTGGAACAAAACAAGTTTATTTTCTTTCAAATATTGCTTATTTTACCGGTAATATGCCATAAGTGAGGTGTTTTGATTAGCATCAAAGAGATGACTGGCTCTGCCTCAGCCGCTCCTGCAGAAAATACGCGGTGGCATCACCGCGCACTTTGGAATGTCCTTACGTGCAGAAGAGGTCATTTCCAGAAAAATGTGGCTACCGTGGGACTTCTACCACCTTTATAAGTACGTTTTACTATGTAACTCAATTATTCTGGGAAAAACCCATATAATCCCTTTAAGAAATTCACTTCTCGAATACACAACAAAAAATGATGTTGTGGATATTTTTCCGAGAAAAAAAAATGGGGGTCAAAACCCCCAAAATCACAAATCCGAGATAGCCATTTGGAAGAGAATGTTATTTCCTTTCTTTTGTTGTTTTATATTTCCAATTTGCTTTGAAACTCGATTTGTTTACGATTTTTTCAAACATTTATTGTTTTTCCACCAAAAATTGCATGACATGACATCATTAAAACGTTATTATCTCCCAAAATGCTACATTAATTTCATTGAAATTTGGCGAGAAGACGTATAATTGATGCAGTATAAGGTTCTCAAAGTTTCCCGTCGATATCATAGTTTAAAGTTGTTGAGAAAATCCGTGAGGGGGCAGATTCTGCTCTCCCCCCCCAGCGAGGCGCGTGTCACCGGGGCTGCTTGAATTGCATCAGGTGCAGTGGCGGATCCAAAAAATCTTCAAGGGGGGTCATCAATTGCAGCGGTGCCAGTACCTATACTCAAATCTGAACACTCAACGGATTTGGACCTCTATATTTTGAGGGTGCCCCTATTTTTTGCTTTATTGACAACGTTGGTTGTAGGTATTTGCAATATCAGTCGTACCGTTTCTATCATTTAAAGTGCCGCGGATGGTGCTAAAATATATTATTTGTACAGTCAAGGGCGGCCCCAGACAGCTGATGAAGAATTGACCAAGAGGAAAGTCGAGGTTCGTGACCAGGGGAGGGGGGGGGGTTGAAAGCTGTTTTTACAAGCAGTAAATCTTATGCATGCGATAAACTATTATTGCGCCATCCAAAATTTGAGGTTTTGAGCGGGCTGGAGAACTAATTTTTGCTATTGGAACCAGCATGTAGGGTCAAAACGAGGAAATATGCCTGGAGCAAAAGGTGGTGTCAAAAGACATGTTGCCCCCCCCCCCCATTTAACCCTATTCCCTGCGGGCGGCCAGAATTACGTTAACCTGCGGGGGGGCAGATTCTGCCCCCACCCAGAGATCTCAAGAACCGCTCGGTCGATTTCGATGGGGAAAAACGCCATTCGATTCGACATGACAAGGTCTCTCTTTTTGGATCCCGACATTTTTTTGTTTGTTCAAACATGGGGGGCCATGGGGCAAAAATACGAAATTTTTTGGTGTTTTTTAAATGTCATTGCGGCCATGTGGCTCGACCAATTTGCATGCCCCAAACGTTTTTGAGCTTCCAATGTACTAGTCTAATATATTAAAAGACAAAAAACAAAATAAAAAATCATAGGCGTATTCAGGGAATGTAAAATGGGGGGATTTTCTGAAGAAAAACAATATGTTCTGTTCGTGATTAATTGGGACGACATGAACGTCACATGTGGGCATTATATGCTGTAATTTGTTAAATTTGATATATTGCGCATAGGCGGATCCATAAAAAAACGGGGGGGGCACCATGCGCGTAACGCTTTTATCATCTTACTAATTTGAAGTTGGACCTAATTTTAGGGTGGGTATCGCCTCCCATTTTTTTCCCCTGAGTGCGCCTCTGCCCCAAAAATATGTACAATCCCAGTATCTATGATGCATATTGCATTGCAATTGTTTCTGACGCATTTATTGCATTGCAAACCACGAAAGAAGTATGCGCCGTAAAACCGCATTCGTAATATCCTCACCAAAACAGGAGCCTGGAACCGCTTCTGCTAGACCGATTTATTCAAAATTTTGACACAACACGTGGCATTCAATTTTTGGAAAAGTCACAAAGTTCCAGGACACTAGGCCTAACGGTTTAGAAAGGGCAAGTGAAAAAACACTGGAAGGGGGCAGAATCTGCCCCCCCCCCGCAGGGAATAGGGTTAAGGCCATGGCCCCCATATCCCCCCTCCTGCGGCCGCCAATGTGTACAGTTTATATTAGACCCTTTTGTATTGGAAAAGAAAACTGATTGATTTGCGCGGCGTAGCGGCGCGGATTTTTTTTCTTTATTTTGTTTTTGTCTGGATAACTAGGCCCTAACAAATCGAAAGGTTCTATAATCTCTATGTATCAGCCCAAGGTGTCCTCAGGGTTCCTCGAGTCCGATACGTTGTATAAAGGCTGGTATAAAGGCACGTTGGTGCCCCTTCATGGTTGGTTCCCAAGGGACGGGAGGCATGAAGGGACATTTTTTTGCATAATTTAGCAACTTTAATTTAGCATCATTTTTCTATTTTTTCTTCTCTCCAGCGATCAATGCTTGTGATTTCATAGCGGCACCAGACCATTGTTTTCCCTCCTGGATTCAAGGAGCCACAGTACCCCGGTGTCTCCCCTCGCCCCAAAGTGCCGCCTACCGGCACGGTGGTGCCCCTGGTACACCCCCTGGTACACGGTGGTGCCATTGGTTCAAAGAACACTGAATGATGGCCCAGGGGGCCCTTTGGCCCAGGGGGGGGGGGGGGGGGGTCATGACCCCCCGTGACCCCTCCTCCCCCCTGGATCCGCCACTGATCAGGTGCGCTGTTCTATCATTGTCTATCATTGAAAGCAAGGGATACATAAAAACTTCAAATTCAATCACTTGAGAGAAGAAAAAACTTCCGTTTTCATGAAGTTTTCCTGTAAGATCATTGTTTTTTCACGTTCAGTGCAGGGAACGCGCAGGGGGGGGGGCATACTTGTATTGCATCCCCCCCCTCCCCCAGATTCCTGTGGGTGGAGAGGGATTTTTTTTTTGGAGTGCAACGGCATGGTGGTGAAGGACGCAACGACTAGGGCGAATTGCTTCAACAAGTGTTTCGTTAAAAAGTTTAGCGCACCGTGTACTGACGCTTTACCGGACGCCCCCGCTCTAACGCCCCAGGTTTGTCTGCTTTTAACGTTCCACCTGGCCGTGTGGCACAACTCTTGCGCGAGCTAAGCCCACATAAAGCTTGCGGTCCTGATGGCCTCAGTGCTAGGATTTTACACGAATGTGCGGATGAGTTTGCGATCCCTATCGACATCATATGTCGATTGTCAGTGCGCTCCGGGGTGTTCCCGTCAACTTGGAAGCGGGCCAACATCATTCCTGTATTCAAAAATGGTTCTAAAAAGCTTCCAGACAACTACAGACCAATCTCATTATTAACACTTTGCTCTAAAATTCTGGAGAAGGTAGTGTGCGAGAGCTTGTTCCAAGCATGCCTTCCAGCACTGCCTTCTTCTCAGCACGGTTTTCTTCCTAAACGCTCCTGCCTGAGCAACTTGGCTTGTTTTTTTTGGGAACACTGCTGGACCTCACTGACACAGGGATTGCAAACTGACGCAATCTACACTGATTATTCTTCCGCCTTTACGAGTGTGAGCCATAGTCTACTTTTACACAAGCTCAAGTGCTCTTTTAACATTTCAGGTCTTGCGCTCAGCTGGCTTGAGTCTTACCTAAGCCAACGATCCCAGCGAGTCATTCTCGATAGGAAACATTCTGACTGGGCTCCCGTACTATCCGGGGTCCCGGAAGGCAGCATTTTAGGCCCAATTCTGTTCACCTGTTACGTCGCTGACCTTCCTAATCATATTCAAACATCGTGCCTGTCTTATGCAGACGATATCAAAAATTTAAACCGAATCAGTTCCCCAGAGGACGCTCATTCCCTCCAGGCCGATTTAGACCGCCTCAGTTTGTGGTCCAAAACTTGGCGTTTGCAACTCAACAACCAGCTAAGTTGCAACCAGCTAAGTGCAAGACGATCACTTTTACCCTGCGTTCATCACCTCATCTTGTATCGTACGTGCTGGACGGCCACCAGCTTGAGCGATATGTGCGCGTGCGTGACCTTGGCGTCATTTTAGACGCCAAGCTTACATTTGCGGACCACGTTGACGCCACTGTCGCTAAGGCCAACCGCATGCTTGGCCTGCTAATTAGAAGGATGCAGATGTCTGCTGGCACACAACAAACGCGCTTTGACCATGCCGCAGACCTCGCCGCCTACGAGGCCCATGTAAGATCCGTACTGGAATACGGTAGCGTAATCTGGTCAGGCGCTGCGGTCACCCATATGCGCCGGCTGGAGCACCTTCAACCAGGGGCGTCGCTAACGGGGGTCCGGACCCCCCCCCCCCCTTTTGAGCGGGCGCCGAAGGCGCCCCCTAAAAAAGTAGGTCTGTTCTGGATTTTGAGATGGCGCCGGAGGCGCCCCTTTAAAAACTCACAAAAAAAAACAAGGAAAAACTCAAAAAGCCACCAAAAATGCCCCGCCAATATGTGTGCGCCCCTATGTCAGTGAGGGCCCAAGCCAGTGGCGTACCGAGTATACTGTCATCCAGGGTCATGCAGTGCAAAAAATCATTAACTTTGCCGCCCGTGTCATCTCCGGTAAGAGGAAATACGGCCACATCTCTGGCGTGCGGGAGAACCTGGGCTGGTTGAACTCCAATGACATGTTTACCCACCATACCCTCACTCTCCTGCACAAGATCCGGTCAATGGGTGAACCAGAGTCACTGGCTTGCAAATTTCACACGAACCGAGAGCAGCCTGATCGCGTACGAAGTACTCGACAAGACCATTTACTCAGCCTTCCTCGCATCTGCGGGACGGCTGCCGGCAAGCGACAGTTCGCATATCGTGCCGCCGCCCGTTACAATGCACTACCGCCCGAATTCTCGACCATGTCGGTATCACAGTTCAAGCATTCTCTTAAACTTCCCTTGAGTTCCTCACCTGCCTGACTCGCTCGTCTTCATTCATTCGCCGCGATCTTATATATATATTTTTGTTTCTACTCGTATGGCTTTTATCTTCGTTTTTAAACTGTCCTGTTATTAGCCATGACCTCTGTATGGTGTGTGTCTTGTGTGAGAGTTTTACCCATATTGTGCCCATGCTCGTATTGTTTTGACTCGGGTTCAAGAATAGCCCCGTTGGTCCTGGCCATGTTCCGGGGACGGACCCATGATGTACAATAAATAAATAGGGCATGACCTGGTCCTTTGGACCCGAGGCACCCATGCAAAGCTGGCGATCAGTTACGGCGCCCCTCCGACCAGTGACGGCGCCCCTTCCAGCCAGTGAAGGCGCCCCTCCGGCCAGTGACGGCGCCCCTCCGGCGAGTGATGGCGCCCCTCCGGCCAGTGACGGCGCCCCTCCGGCCAGTGACCACGCCCCTCCAGCGAGTGACGGTGCCCCTCCGGATAGTGACGGCGCCCCTGCCAGTGACGGCGTCCCTCCGGCTAGTGATGGCGCCCCACAAAATGTTAAAAGTACGAGCACGCGAGGAAGGAGAGGCGCCCCCCCCCCCCCTGCAAAGTGTTCACCAATATTGGTGGCGCTCCTGTCGATTGGGTGGCGCCCCTCAAGGCAATGACCTGGTCCTTCGTGAATTTATGTGCACGCCACTGGCCCAAGCTCATGGGCGCCCCTCTTCCAAAATGTGGCGCCTCTTTATTACAGTTGCGATGGCGACAAGATGCTTCCGAGGGCGGCAAGGTGTCTTCCGAGGGCGACATGGTGCCTTCTAAGGGCGGCATAATACGCTCTAAGGGCGGCAGAATGCCTTCCCAGGGCGGTAAGACGTCTGATGGCGGCAAAATACCTTCCGAGGGCGGCATGATGCTTTCCAAGGGCGGTATAATGCGTTCTGAGGGCGGCAAAATGCTTTCCGAGGGCGGCAAAATGCTTTCCAAGGGCGGCAATATGTCTTCCAAGGAGGGCGGCATGATGCCTTCCAAGGACGGCATGATGCCTTTCGAGGGCGGCAAGATGTTTTGCGAGAGCGGGTGGAGTTTCCTATTCGGTGGGGCTCCAGCAACTGACGGTGGGGCCCCAGCAACTTCCCGCTTTGCCCCACCCACTTTTGTTAGATTTGAACGGTCCCTGGCGTTAAAATGACCATTTTCACTTCAAACATGCAAAACAACCAGGCAATGTGATAGTTTGCCCCACTAACTTTTATCTGAAAAGATCCACCCATTCTTCCGAGGGCGACGAGATACCTTCCGAGGGCGGCATAATGCGTTGTGAGTCGTGACTGAGCAGTCGGCACCCCTGCATGCCTCGCAGGGGGGGGGGGGGGCTGCGAGTGCAGGTGTCGCCTCTCGAGTCGTGAGTGCCGGCGGCACCCCTTTGGATCGGAAATGAGGCCCCTTTTGGACTGGAGATGACGACCCCAACAGCCGTATCCTCCCCCTCCCGAAATGTGTTTTCTGGTTGTGCGCCTGGGCCGATCCCTTTGATTATAATTCACCACTGTATCACGTCATGATGCACCGAAGCGATCGGTACCACTTGAATGTCTGTGCGATTTACTGTTTTCAAGTTATTGGCTGATATTTCCTTTCCTTCCTTGATAAACTTTCCTTTAGTTTTTTCTTCATTGTGAAATCTGTTTATGGCAGCGCAGTTGATATAGCAGAAGACCGACATAAACCGCGATGTTTTGTTTTACGTCGCGTGATTTTGAGTTCAGACCTCACAGGCAGTCATGAATAGGTATGTCCAATGTTTATGTGCAACAGGGGCGGATCTAGGAGGGGCAAAAAGGCCATGCCTCTCCCAAAGGTCCTGAAACTATGATGTGCCGCCCCCCCCCAAAAAAAAAAAAAACGGTCGGACGTACAGTTGTAAACATTGTCTTGGGAGCAGTCCGAATCCAGCTATCCACAATGAAAAACTTGCAAATTTCGCGCCGCTTCGCGGCATGACACAATATACGCAATTGCTTATACAAATTTGGAAAATGGGCAAATGAATTCATTAAGTGTCTGGCAGAGTCTCTCCTTGGCGGTACCTAATTGCTAGTCCAGGGCCCAATCCCTTCATAAAATATTAACTTGCAAGTGGGATACGTTTTTAGCTCGTCTGCCCAGTTCCGAAAAAAGGCGACGCGACCGCAAAGACGCGGACATCGGCACCCGGAAGCTGCTCCAGCGGTGCCCAACTTGCTGGACCGAAGATCAGGCCAGGACCATCTCCCCAAGCCATCTCGCCCCAGGCTCCTCCAGATCCGCAGGGACCATTTATGTGCGGAAGTCATTCTGCCTCTTGCTGCTTTCAAACCATTTGCAATGTTACCAGTTGTTTGTTACAGTTCGGTACATACATAGTTGTTTGTTACAGTTCGGTAAATACATTCGGTGTATGTATACAGTTATTGTTATCATATGTACTATTGAGCGCCGACTGCCACCGGTCATCGTGATTTACTATCCGAAGAATATGTGTATGAAAAGCTATCTTAATTTTAATATTTTTCATTATACCGAGATGTGCAACCAGGAATAGGGGTTTCCCGATGCTTGAATCCACTCACGGTCTGGTTACAATATTAAAATTTCGTTTTCCACGACCTAAAACTAAAATTTTCACGCCGCTTCGCGGCGTCACATCAGTGGCCATCGTCATAACGAGCCATCGCCATCGTCTTCGGTTCGTTGTAACGGTGCATTGAATGAATAGCATGTTTAGCTTCTTATTCTCTACAAGGCCCACCGCCTATGTTTCTGAATTTTATCAGGCAAACCCGTAAAAAAGTACCTACTATAACATGAAAATCCACATTACAAATGCTGCAAAGGCTTAAAACTACACCAATACAAAAATGGAGTATATTTTTTCGTCATTTCAGCCGACCCCTCTACTCAAAAGTTATCGGCGACGCCCCTGGGTACAGCTGACAATTGACATAGTTGTACTAATTGTAAGGCAATGTCGGAACAATACAAACTGTAAGCTGACATCTTTCCTTTTTCGATATCCCAAAGGGTCGAAAAGCGAAAAACACAAATATCAAAATAAAGACATCATTAGAAATCGTGTGGTTGCAAAATAAAGTGGCACAAATCCGGTAAGAAATTCGAAATTGGGGTAGGTAATGTCCGCTAAAACGGTTTGCCCCCCCCCCCCCTCCCCCAAAGAAAAGAAGAAGAAAAAAACGGCCGGCTGGATCCGCCCTTGATGTGCAATGTGCAGTCCTTGCATAAGCGCGCGGCTGTGCGGGTGTATGTTTGTAGTTGTCAAAGCGGTATTTTCTCGATTGAAAACCAATACAAAATTTAATTGCCCGCTGCGTAACGTCGACATTTATATTCGATATTTTGTCTTGATTCGTCGATATATAGATATCGACGAATCAAGACGATGGTTCATGGTATTCATGGTTCACCACCTCCTCTTTTTATGTGAAGGAGGAACCTGCAAATTAAACAGGTTAAATCAGGGACGGATCCAGGGGGCAAGGGGCCACGGCCGCCCGAAAGGTCCTGAAACCATGATTTGTCCCCCCCCCCAAAAAAAACACGGTCATCGGGCGTGCATACCTACAGTTTAACATTTTATTTGGGGGAATACGCCACTGGATTCCCCCCCCCCCCCCCGCCAACTCACGCCCCCCGATCTCCCCCACTCTGCCGCTAATGGGCAATTGTTCAAAGGATATTGAAATTCAAGATATTCCAGAAATAATTTAAGATGCTTATTTTGGCTGGGAAATACTAAAACTTAGGAATATCATGACATTTGCATTGGATTTGTATACACTTATCACCAGGTAAGCATATTTTATTTTAATCGAATACCTATCAAGCGAAAAATGACATGGAAATACTGAAATCAGGGTGGGCAACATTTCTTGACTGGGGGGGGGGGGGGCAAAACGGCTCACTGGGGGAACATTTGCCCCCACCCCCAGTTAACATGTTAAAATAGGCCCTGATGTGACCTGTGTCTGTCTGTGACCTGTGTCTGTCTGTCTGTCTGTGACCTGTCTCTGTCTGTAACCTGTGTCTGTCTGTGACCTGTGTCTGTATGTGACATGTGTCTGTCTGTCTGTGACCTGTGTCTGTCTGTGACCTGTGTCTGTGACCTGTGTATGTGACCTGTGTCTGGGACCTGTGACCTGTGTCTGTGACCTGTGTCTGTGACCTGTGAATGTGACCTGTGTCTGTGACCTGTATCTGTGACCTGTGTCTGTGACCTGTGTCTGTGACCTGTGTATGTGACCTGTGAATGTGACCTGTGGATGTGGCATGTGGATGTGAATGTGACCTGTGGATGTGACATGTGGATGTGGCCTGTGGATGTGGCCTGTGGATGTGGCCTGTGGATGTGAATGTGACCTGTGGATGTGACATGTGGATGTAGCCTGTGTATGTGGCCTATGGATGTGGCCTATGGATGTGGTCTGTGTCTGTGACCTGTGTCTGTGACCTGTGTCTTTGACCTGTGTCTGTGACCTGTGTCTGTGAACTGTGGATGTGACCTGTGTCTGTGACCTGTGTCTGTGACCTGTGTCTGTGACCTGTGTCTGTGACCTGTGACTGTGACCTGTGGATGTGGCCTGTGGATGTGGCCTGTGGATGTGGCCTGTGGATGTGAATGTGACCTGTGGATGTGACCTGTGCCTGTGACCTGTGTCTGTGTGGCCCCTCCAACCGCACGGTTCGTTGGAAGGGTTCGGAGGTGTCAAACTACGGGAGATGCACCATTCCAAATCTGAGCTCACACGGAATCCGGCGATGGATTTTTTTACCAAAATCCATCGAGGGCCTTTTGTGTCGACATTTTGTCCGAATTCGTACCCCTTTCGTTTGGCCAGAGCTATTGCGTATGGTATGACGAAAAGGCAGACCAATGACATGTCTACCGATTCGTCATGCTCTGCACGACAAGGTCTCATAGAATGCAAAGTCATTAGATGGTTTGGTTGGTTGCACGGCTGCATCAAAGCCAAGCGCTACCGGTGTCGGCACTGAGGCGCAATCCCGCCCGCGCGTCACGCGCAGAATCGCCCCTCGCGACACGCGATCTAAGCACTGCGCGCCGCCGACCCGGCTTACGGAGCGGCCTCTCGGCCAGTCACGGACAACCGGAGCATCGCATGTTGAAAAACCTAGCTCTGTCCCCTAGCCCAGCTATCCAGGTAGATCGTGACAAATTTTCACCCACCTCTGATTGCTTCAAATGGTACTTTTGGACAATTGTATGCACCATATTTGCCAAACGTAGCCTCTAGCCGGGACTCGCTTGACCCGGCCATCTTCCGAGTCTGTACACGATGTGACATCAGAGGCGTGACCGCCGCCGGTCATGAGCTGACCCTGACCGGCCGGCCGTCCGGCGGCGGCCGCGCAGTGGCCTCTGACGTCACATCGTGTAGAGACTCGAAGATGGCCGAGCCGGGCCCGCGCAGCCAGTCAAGCGAGTCAAGGTCAGAAACTACGTATGACATATATGGTGCATACAATAGCCCAAAAGTACAATTTTTAGCGCTTGGAGGTGGATGCAAATTTGTCACGATCTACTTGGAAAACTGGGCTAAGGGAGCTAAGCATCGCAACACTAATGGAGGGGAGGGAGGGTTTTTCAGCATTCGATCCACCGTTTGTCCGTGACTGGCCGAGATGCTGCCCCGTAAGCCGGGTCGGCGGCGCGCAATGCTCAGCTCGCATGTCGCGAGGGGCGATTCTGCGCGTAAGGTGCGGGCGGGAGTGCGCCTTAGTGCCTACACCGGGAGCGCTTGCTGTGATGCAGCCGTGCAGCCAACTAAACCATATAATGGCTTTGCATTCTATGAGACCTTGTCCTGCAGAGCATGGCGAATCGATATACGTAATTAGTTTGCATGTTCGTCATACCATACGCGATAGCCCTGGTCAAACGAACTCGGACAAAATGTCAATTGACATTTTTTTGACATTTTGTACGAATTCGGACAAAATGTCAATTAAAAAGCCCTCCATGGATTTGTGAAAATTGTACATCCCTGGATTCCGCGTGAGCTCAGCTTTCGAATGGTGCATCTTCCGTAGTTTAACACCTCCGAACCCTTCCAACGAACAGTGCCCGTTGCCAAGCGAGTGGACGAGCTTGGGGAGTCTGATCATGTAACCTCTTGACGGCATTACGATTTGCCATGAGTAAACACGGATATCTCATTCTCAGGCTGTTAACCAGGTACTATTTTCATCGTTATCGTATATCGTTATCGTATATCGTTATCGTATATCGTTATCGTATATCGTTATCGTATATCGTTATCGTATATCGTTATCGTATATCGTTATCGTATATCGTTATCGTATATCGTTATCGTATATCGTTATCGTATATCGTTATGGTATATCGTTATCGTATATCGTTATCGTATATCGTTATCGTATATCGTATATCGTTATCGTATATCGTTATCGTATATCGTTATCGTATATCGTTATCGTATATCGTTATCGTATATCGTATATCGTTATCGTATATCGTCATCGTTATCGTATATCGTTATCGTATATCGTTATCGTATATCGTTATCGTATATCGTTATCGTATATCGTTATCGTATATCGTATATCGTTATCGTATATCGTATATCGTTATCGTATATCGTTATCGTATATCGTTATCGTATATCGTTATCGTATATCGTTATCGTATATCGTTATCGTATATCGTTATCGTATATCGTTATCGTATATCGTTATCGTATATCGTTATCGTATATCGTAATCGTATATCGTTATCGTATATCGTTATCGTATATCGTTATCGTATATCGTTATCGTATATCGTTATCGTATATCGTTATCGTATATCGTTATCGTATATCGTTATCGTAATCGTATATCGTATATCGTTATCGTATATCGTTATCGTATATCGTTATCGTATATCGTTATCGTATATCGTTATCGTATATCGTATATCGTTATCGTATATCGTTATCGTATATCGTTATCGTATATCGTTATCGTATATCGTTATCGTATATCGTTATCGTATATCGTATATCGTTATCGTATATCGTTATCGTATATCGTTATCGTATATCGTTATCGTATATCGTTATCGTATATCGTTATCGTATATCGTTATCGTATATCGTTATCGTATATCGTTATCGTATATCGTTATCGTATATCGTTATCGTATATCGTTATCGTATATCGTTATCGTATATCGTTATCAAATATCGTTATCGTATATCGTTATCGTATAACGTTATCGTATATCGTTATCGTATATCGTTATCGTATATCGTTATCGTATATCGTTATCGTATATCGTTATCGTATATCGTTATCGTATATCGTTATAGTATATCGTTATCGTACATCGTTGTCGTATATCGTTGTCGTATATCGTTGTATATCGTTGTCGTATATCATTGTCGTATATCGTTATCGTATATCGTTATCGTATATCGTTATCGTATATCGTTATCGTATATACGATAACGATATACGATAACGATATACGATTACGTTATACGATAACGTTATACGATAACGTTATACGATAACGATATAGGATAAAGATATACGATAACGATATACGATAACGATATACGATAACGATATACGATAACGATATACGATAACGATATACGATAACGATATACGATAACGATATACGATAACGATATACGATAACGATATACGATAACGATATACGATAACGATATACGATAACGATATACGATATACTATAACGATATACGATAACGATATACGATAACGATATACGATAACGATATACGATAACGATATACGATAACAATTAACGATATACGATAACGATATACGATAACGATATACGATAACTATATACGATAACGATATACGATAACGATATACGATAACGATATACGATAACGATATAAATAACGATATACGATAACGATATACGATAACGATATACGATAACGATATACGATAACGATATACGATAACGATATACGATAACGATATACGATAACGATATACGATAACGATATACGATAACGATATACGATAACGATATACGATAACGATATACGATAACGATATACGATAACGATATACGATAACGATATACGATAACGATATACGATATACGATAACGATATACGATAACGATATACGATAACGATATACGATAACGATATACGATAACGATATACGATAACGATATACGATAACGATATACGATATACGATAACGATATACGATAACGATATACGATAACGATATACGATAACGATATACGATAACGATATACGATAACGATATACGATAACGATATACGATAACGATATAGGATATACGATATAGGATATACGATAACGATATACGATAACGATATACGATAACGATATACGATAACGATATACGATATACGATATACGATAACGATATACGATAACGATATACGATAACGATATACGATAACGATATACGATAACGATATACGATAACGATATACGATATACGATATACGATATACGATATACGATAACGATATACGATTACGATATACGATATTGATATACGATAACGATATACGATTACGATAACGATATACGATAACGATATACGATAACGATATACGATAACGATATACGATAACGATATACGATATACGATATACGATAACGATATACGATAACGATATACGATATACGATAACGATATACGATAACGATATACGATAACGATAGCGATATACGATAACGATATACGATAACGATATACGATAACGATATACGATATACGATATACGATATACGATAACGATATACGATAACGATATACGATAACGATATACGATAAGGATATACGATAACGATATACGATAACGATATACGATAACGATATACGATATACGATAACGATATACGATATACGATATACGATAACGATATACGATATACGATATACGATATACGATATACGATATACGATATACGATAACGATATACGATAACGATATACGATAACGATATACGATAACGATATACGATAACGATATACGATAACGATATACGATAACGATATACGATAACGATATACGATAACGATATACGATAACGATATACGATAACGATATACGATAACGACATACGATAACGACATACGATAACGACATACGATAACGACATACGATAACGATATACGATTACGATATACGATAACGATATAAGACAACGATATACGATAACGATATACGATAACGATATACGATAACGATATACGATAACGATATCTGATAACGATATACGATAACGATATACGATAACGATATACGATAACGATATAGGATATACGATAACGATATACGATAACGATATACGATAACGATATACGATAACGATATACGATAACGATAACGATATACGATAACGATATACGATATACGATAACGATATACGATAACGATATACGATAACGATATACGATAACGATATACGATAACGATATACGATAACGATATACGATAACGATATACGATAACGATATACGATAACGATATACGTTAACGATATACGATATACGATATACGATAACGATATACGATAACGATATACGATAACGATATACGATAACGATATACGATATACGATAACGATATACGATAACGATATACGATAACGATATACGATAACGATATACGATAACGATATACGATTACGATATACGATAACGATATACGATATACGATAACGATATACGATAACGATATACGATATACGATATACGATAACGATATACGATAACGATATACGATAACGATATACGATAACGATATACGATAACGACATACGATAACGATATACGATAACGATATACGATAACGATATACGATAACGATATACGATAACGATATACGATAACGATATACGATAACGATATACGATAACGATATACGATATACGATAACGATATACGATATACGATATACGATATACGATAACGATATACGATAACGATATACGATAACGATATACGATAACGATATACGATAACGATATACGATAACGATATACGATAACGATATACGATAACGATATAAATAACGATATACGATAACGATATACGATAACGATATACGATAACGATATACGATAACGATATACGATAACGATATACGATAACGATATACGATAACGATATACGATAACGATATACGATAACGATATACGATAACGATATACGATAACGATAACGATTACGATAACGATATACGATAACGATATACGATAACGATATACGATAACGATAACGATATACGATAACGATATACGATAACGATATACGATAACGATATACGATAACGATATACGATAACGATATACGATAACGATATACGATAACGATATACGATAACGATATACGATAACGATATACGATAACGATATACGATAACGATATACGATAACGATATACGATAACGATATACGATAACGATATACGATAACGATATACGATAACGATATACGATAACGATATACGATAACGATATACGATAACGATATACGATAACAATATACGATAACGATATACGATAACGATATACGATAACGATATACGATATACGATAACGATATACGATAACGATATACGATAACGATATACGATAACGATATACGATAACGATATACGATAACGATATACGATAACGATATACGATAACGATATACGATAACGATATACGATAACGATATACGATAACGATATACGATAACGATATACGATAACGATATACGATAACGATATACGATAACGATGTACGATAACGACATACGATAACGATATACGATAACGATATACGATAACGATATACGATAACGATATACGATAACGATATACGATAACGATATACGATAACGATATACGATAACGATATACGATAACGATATACGATAACGATATACGATAACGATATACGATAACGATATACGATAACGATATACGATAACGATATACGATAACGATATACGATAACGATATACGATAACGATATACGATAACGATATACGATAACGATATACGATAACGATATACGATAACGATATACGATAACGATATACGATAACGATATACGATAACGATATACGATAACGATATACGATAACGATATACGATAACGATATACGATAACGATATACGATAACGATATACGATAACGATATACGATAACGATATACGATAACGATATACGATAACGATATACGATAACGATATACGATAACGATATACGATAACGATATACGACAACGATATACGATAACGATATACGATAACGATATACGATAACGATATACGATAACGATATACGATAACGATATACGATAACGATATACGATAACGATATACGATAACGATATACGATAACGATATACGATAACGATATACGATAACGATATACGATAACGATATAATATAACGATATACGATAACGATATACGATAACGATATACGATAACGATATACGATAACGATATACGATAACGATATACGATATACGATATACGATAACGATATACGATAACGATATACGATAACGATATACGATAACGATATACGATAACGATATATATATAACGATAAACGATAACGCCGATCCGATATAAGTAGTAGGCCGACCCGGAGCAGTGGCTCGCACGAAGCTGGTGGACGTCGGCAGCCGCGGCCCGGTTCAGGCCGGTCACCGGTGCAGTGGCGGGACGTGCGAACCCATCAAGGCACGATACCAGGCCTAGGGCCAGCTTGCGGTGGCGCACGGCGGCGCGGTTCTGGCCGCTGCTCGGTGGACCGTCCTGGTGTCCATGGCTATACCTTCCTGTGGTGGCGCAGACGCCTCCCCGGCCAGCGCATCGGTCCTCTCATTGCCAGCGAGCTTACGGTGAGACGGTACCCAATGAGGTAAACGCGGCGGCCTCTTGTGCCACGGCCAGCAGGGCGCGCCAGATAACCGTTCTCAGCGGCGAGCTCTGAGCGGGCGGCCCGGGTCTTAGGTTCAGGGCCGCCAGTGCCGACTGACCGATCGTGAAAAGGATCACCCGGTCGTCCGGGTCCCGTTCCAGAAGTTCCACCAGCCACTCGAGGGCCGCACTAATGGCGACCATTTCGCCAGGAAACTGGAACAGAGGCGACTGCGGAGGCGACCACGGCGGAGGCGGAGGTTCGTCGGGTGGCGGGAGTGATAACTCGCAGGGTGACGGAGGCGATACCGATAGCTGCTGTGGCGTATTTGGAGGTGTGTCGGCACCATCGTCCGACCGGCGCGGTGGTTGAAAGGAACGGGTACTGGGCCCTTCCCGAACAGCTGCTGCTCGCCATGGTCGCTGACAACAACCAGGAGACCCGGGAGAAGGCTGTCTGTCTCATCCGCGCTGCGCGTCTACAGGAGACGCAAGACGTCAGCAGCTTCAAGCTTCCTGACGTCAACTTCGGAGCTGAAGGGTACGCCGACCTTATCGACTGGAGCTAAGCGGAGGTGACGCAGCCACCGCTCCTGCGAGATCCCAGCAACAAAGACCTGCATGTCATCCTGAAAGCCCAGCTGCTGTCCCGCCGTACCCGGTACACACCCAGGCTGTGGAGAGGACCGTCAAGATGGTGACGGAACGTTCTTCGTTGCTGGGCGAGGAATCGAGGCACGGTCTCATCACGGCGAGGCTGAAGCACCGACGCATCCTCCCGGCCATCAACTCGAAGCAGGACCGGCGCCCTTCGTATGCAATGCATGGTACCGATTATTGACTCAGTTGTACATTACAATACATTTATCTTTAAAAAAACGGAATTGCTATGTATTTAGTTACGATTGCTTAAAGGGAGTGTGCCTACTCACATCGCTTAGTTGGGGTTATTGACACTGGTCTATAGAACACAATTTTCTGAATTGAACCATTACTTCATTTCTCCAGATTCACCCTAGTTGCTGAGATATTCAAAGACTCCAGGAATTTGCTTGGGAGCAAAAAGTTATCGGGTAGACTCCAGAGGGCTTCCGCTACTAGAAGCACTGCAACTATCGATTAAACTGCTAGCATATTGTTAGCGCCGGCCAATAGCAATTCAACAAAACAGCTCGTGCACGGTGATAGCAGCAGCCGAACAGAAACTGGACGGCCATCATGTTTTTCGATGATGGCCGTTTCGATGATGGCCGATGGGCATTTTTTGAAGAAGATATCAATTTAGAGCTACGAAACTTGCACATAATAAAGTTCACAGTGGCAAGAACGTGCTGTGCAAAACTCGTCTTTCTATCTTGCATGATGTGACTGTAATTGTATTGTCTTATGCGCGCCGTTTTACATAACATCACCATAGTGGCGATCGTTTTATAGATATCGAAACAAAAAATAAACAAACAAAAAATATAAGTGAAATATTAACTAAAGGGGCTCCAGATGTGAATTTCATCATATACAACAATCAAACCAACAGCTACTTACCGTATTAAAAATATTTTTGACATTCCAAAACAGTAGGCACACTCCCTTTAAACTTTTTTCTCAGTCGCTATGAAACGAGAAAAAAGTAGAACAGCGTGAAGACGAAGTCCTGTCTCGACACCCATTCCGTTGTAAGTCCACCCGAATCAATATATTGGTAATGTTCTAACTCCTTTCTTTAAATAATAGACTGTTTCTCCTTTGAAGACGCTAAGCTCGTAAAACTTTTCCACAGAACCTCTAATATCCTACATCGATCGGGGTGACTGCAGCCTGTCGACCATTTCAAGTGGGGATGACCCGGCTGTCCTGCTCCATCGCCACAACCTCGCACATTCTGTCATCACCGCCTGTCAATTCAGTCTGCCGAATGCCGAGCTGAGCTAGACCGGCGGCCGGTGTTCCGTGCGTATGAGGTGGAGATACGTGTTTTTGCCTTTGCACATATGATTGGGAAATAGAGTGTATACAGCTTTGGTTTGCATTTTCAGGTTAGTTTCAATCTGTTAGCATCAGTCTACCCTAAAACAGGTTTTTATTATCGCTTACAGTAGCTGCAGAATCATGTAACAGTAATAATATGCTTCGGAACTACCGGCGGTATAGGTGGCGCCACCATCAACAGATTGGGAAAAGGTCTCTTAGTAAATCGACTCGCGCTCACCAATTATTGATCTTAGCGGGAAAAGCTCTTCAGATTTCATTTTCTTAATCATCAGCGCCACTTTTTGTTATATTGCAATATAATTTTGAGATGGACGACACACCCTATAATGTACACCTGTGACGGTATTTCACGGACTACATGGCACGCAGAGGACTCGACGACGCACTGACGACTTCTCACGCTTCGGCTTCCGGCGCAACAGCCTGGCAACAGCAGCCTGCTTTGCACGCGCCGCTCACCAGCTCGCTTCAGTGACTGATGCCTGATGGGTCTTACGATTCCGGAGATACTAAACTGGGAAGTTCGAAAAGTTGGCTTGCTGTTTTATCGCAAAATGAGCATGTAACTTTATTACATAGACTGTTTTACAATCTGTTGTGAATGGATGGAACAAAAAAGCGACAGGAGTGATGTACAAATTTGTGTGTTGCTAAATAGCAATTGCAGGCGTGCCTTCGATAGGGGGGTACTGTACCCCCCTAACTCAAGAGTGCGGGGGGGACTAGTCCCCCCCGTACCGATCCCTGTGGCGCCGCCCATGGAAAGAAGGATGTGTCTTCCTCTTCGCAAAGACAATTGAGATATATAAGGCAACAATTCAACACAATTTACACCACAATTCATAATTTAACTTCACAACACTTTTAAAATTTGATAATATTCATTAATATTAAAGACGCCTATGAGTTTGATGTACTTAACAAACATGTGCTTAAACTAATTCGGAAGTGACATGACTTTGCTTAACGCAAAGCCGTGTCATTTCCGAACAAGTGGAGCAAATTGCAAAACGCAAATTGCGTTATATGTCCACTTATAACATTGCAACGGAAAATGTTGGGCATTACAACTGCCGAGCTGTACCGATCCCTTTCGCTCAGTCAAAACAAAACTTTACACACTCGTAGCACATATTATGAGCAACATTCATGTGCAATTACAAGCACTTTCGGTCATTGGTTCGGAAGTGACACGGCTCTGCGTTCTATATCCACTTATAACATTAAAACGGGAAATGTGGGGTATTACAATTGTCGCTGTACGCTGTCCAACACCTGCCCTTTCGCTCAGTCAAAACGAGATTATACACAACCTGAGTGCGTGTGACACAAAGCATACATGTAAAATTACAACCACTTTCGGCCATTGGTTCGGAAGTGACACGGCTCTGAGTTGTATATCCACTTATAACAATGAAACGGGAAATGTGAGGTATTACAACTTCGCTGTATCGATCCCTTTCGCTCAGTCAAAACGAGATTTTAAATTGTTTTCCATTTTTCATCGTATAATTCAAAGAGAAAAAAAAATCATGTAAATATATGCTTAGATCAAAATTCGTTGACTATGGAAGGCTTCGTCGGAGCAAGTTATGCCGACGAAAACTATGAATTGTAACATAGTAAACTTAGTTAAATTATAATTTTCGTGTGCATAGTTTTGCTCAAAGTAAAATGTATTTGATGTGGCTATCCAATGGTGAAATTCCAATCTCAATCGGGGCAGTGGTTGCAAAGTTATTAGCTTCCGAAAAGCGTCACGTACGGCCGTGTCGGGCCGTGTCGGGCCGTGTCGGACCGGGCCGGCTCGAATGTAAATTTGTCTAATAAGTTGACGAGAAATTACACGGGCGCCTCACTCCCGCTCGGTAATATGGATACATATCGCTACTGTCTGTATCGCTGCGGTCCCAGGAAGGATACATATCCTGGGACCGCCTTGGCTAATAAGTGATTTCTTTAAATTTATTTCAAACCATGTCTTAATCCCCTAAAGCCGATCACCTGGGATCTCCTTTGTAGACCGCCTTTTTGCAAACAAAATCAATCACATCACATCTGTTCCACCATCACTGCTCTCTGAGAACGCCTCTGCCCCCATTGTCAGATCGCCCCCCCCCCCCCCAACCCCGCCTGAAGATGTCTCTGTTCCACCGTCACCGTTACCTGAGAGTGCTGCTGCCCCACCGCCATCGCTTGAAGACGCTGTATTCAGTATTCTGTATTCACAGTCATAGGATTATCCAGTGACATAGTGGCTGTTACGCCCCGAGTCAAACATAGGGAACACAAGGGGATGGGAAACAGACACACACGATGGCTCTAAAACACATCACAGAAAGCCATTCACCCGGTACATCGACATGCCCAGCATCACGTGGCAGTCGCTCACTGGCCAGTGACCAGGGCCTCCAGTAAGGATTTTGGACTGGTGGGCATTTTGGCGACGCGAGCTTAGATTATGGGGCGGCTCCAGGGGACACCGGCAGCTCCAGGGGACCCATTTACCCCTAGGGGGGGGGGGGGGGGGAAGTAACATTATTTTTGGCCGTCCCTTTTGCTCCAGTCTCATTTCCTCGTGAAAACCCTACGGTCTGATTCAAATAGCAAAATAGTGCTCCAGCTTTCCAAAACCTCAAATGCCGCGCCTCTTGGCGGCACAATTGTTTATGGCTGTGATTTTCTTCTCGATATTAATACTTTTGACGTTTCAGGACCAGGCTGGTTATTGATTCGACTCTGATTTAATCGATTGGAATCGTTCAATCAAAATCCCTTGAATCAAAGAAAAATCGATTCACCACCGGATATTTTTTTTATTCATGAACCATGATTGAATCAAAACCCGCATAGAAACAATGCTGATTGAATTAAAGAGACTGTGCAATGCTATTTCAATGGTGAGTCAAACGCGACTTGATTTTTTTTTAATTGATTCTTTGAATCGGAAAGAATAATTTCTCAAAATGGTTATCCATGAATTAAACGGTCAATGAATCATTCATATTCCTAAATGAATCGTGATCGAATCCTTCCAAAAAGGTGAATCAATAACCAATATGTTCTGGACAGTTATGTGCAGATTTTTCTTCTAGACCCTACAGTAGCAAAATCTTGCTTGTTCACCTTGCAACCGGCGAAGATTGGCCGCGCCCCAAGCCGCTTGGGAAATGTAGGGTTATCAAATAGTAATCATGTATCAACTTACAACCTAGTATAAAGGGAGCTAAGCCGCGGTCGTACCAGTTTATGATGTTCGTGGGCATTATTTTATTATATTCAAAATGCAGTCAATAGCTGTTTGCACGAAGGATTATTGCGCTAAAAAGACTAAAAAGTTTCTGAAAGGTTTTTAAAAGTTTTGGTGTTAAATTATTGGCATAAAAGAAAACTTTTATACTTAAGACTTTTATATTAAAACTTTTTAGAACTTTTCAGAAACTTTTCAGAATCTTTTCAGCGCAATAATCCTTCGTGAAAACGGCTAATGTCCATTTTATATCAAATCTCTTAATCAAATTAATTAATTATTAAAGGGAAATAACGACCTTTTGATTTTGTTTTCAACAATAATTTCTGAGGCTACCGTTATGTTATAAAACTGATGCGATCTAAATTTAAGAATGAAATAAAGTTATTCCCTAATTCAAAGTTGGAAGTTCGGAAAAAATAAAAGCAAGTACATATACTTCTTTTAGAGTTAGTGATCGGTGTTTTCCCTCCGCTATTGGAAACGCGACATATTAGTGCTTTTGTATCAATCTGTTCAACGTTGTTGAACTACCTCTCAACAAATCGCATACACTAAATAAGTCGGCATAGGGGGCCAAGTTAATCCGCCGAATGTATCACGTTTTTCTAAGATGTTTATTGATTGATTACGGAAAAACGGTTCAGATAAATGTTTCATGAGTGCATTATAATGTATTGATTACCTGTATGTTGAAAATTCGTGGAGAAAACATCCAATTTGTAATGAATCGAGAACACTAATATTTGTTCCCTTCTATGCCGCCACCTATGAACAGATGACCAGGAGTGCCCGCCCTCTATCCCAACGACGCGCATCGCTACGTTAAAGGGATTATACGGGTTTTTCCCAGAATAATTGAGTTACATAGTAAAACGTACTTATAAAGGTGGTAGAAGTCCCACGGTAGCCACATTTGTCTGGAAATGACCTCTTCTGCACGTAAGGACATTCCAAAGTGCGCGGTGATGCCACCGCATATTTTCTGCAGGACCGGCTGAGGCAAAGCCAGTCATCTCTTTTATGCTAATCAAATCACCTCACGTATGGCATATGTCCGGTAAAATAAGCAATATTTGAAAGAAAATCAACTTGTTTTGTTCCAACGACAGCAACAGTTACCTAGTTTTACCATAAAATTCTATATTTTTCATCAATTTTCATGCCAAAAAATTAATACGCCACCACCAAATTCTCAACGCTAAAGGCCAGGGAAAAGAAAGCCACAAAAACACAAAACCTCAACGAACAGTGTTTAGTAATACAAAGTCCCGTCAGTTTTGAATTGCATAATAATTTTGTGATCCAGTGTAGGACTTGCAGATAATGAAAAACTCTCAAATTGATCTTAAGATAAAAGTGGTGGACCAAGTACTCGTTATATTAAGTGCCGATCAAGTACTCGTTATCTGATACTAATCTTGAAAAAAACAAGTTTTAACGCTGATAATTTATGAAATAATGGACTAAATGAGCATTGAGGTCCTTGTTATATGTCTTAAACGTGTTTAAAGCTCATACAACTGCAAAAGAGTGCATTTACTTTCAGGACGGAAACCCGTATAATCCCTTTAAAGGGAAATAATGACCTTTTGATTTTGGTAGCAACAATTTCTTAGGCTACCGTTATGTTTTTAAAGTTATTTTATTTAAATTTAAGAATTAAATAAAATTATTCCCAAATTCAAAGTTGTAAGTTTGGAAAAAATACAAAACAAGTACCTTGTGTACTTCATGAAGGTCATTGACAAATTAGTCCTTCCCTACCATTGTTAACATCGAGTGCGGCATTTGTGGAGGCTCTGTGACATTTCCGATCAAACTGAGCGCTGCTCGGACACCCGCTAGTAGCGCTTTCGTTCTCCATGGCAACCAGGCGTCAGCCAATCAAAAGCCAGAAAGGGAATACATTCTGACTTTTCATTGGCTCACGCCTGGTTGCCATGGAGAACGAAAGCGCTACTAGCGTGCGTTCGAGCAGCACTCTGATCCGTGAAGCAATCCGTGAAGCATCCGTGATGCATGACTGACTATCAGTATAAGTCATGAATAACAACAACATGCAAACTATACCAACTCGAATAAAATAAGAGCGGAATTAATTGAACCCCAGGCAAGCTAGTATTCGCAAAACACTCGGCACTGCGCCACAATAGCAAAAGGTGAGGGAAATGCATATTGGATACAATATTATTACGTCACAAGTTTCTGAAGTGTCAACTACTATGAAATACAGTGATAAAATACCTTTAATAATGATTAACAAGAAAATTCAAACTTAAAAACAATAATTTGAATAAGTCTTTAATTAGCTTTCAACTCGAAATCAGATATATTTTGCAATGCTACACAAGAATGGCACCAGTGACGTCATTAACAAAGCCTGCTACGGGACTTGGGTATACTAATCAGGAACAACTCGCCAAGTGCGCCGAAATGGTTAAGTGCGCCGAGAAGCATGACAATGACTTTGTAAACAAATCGCCGACGCTAAATAGGTCGCCGTCGATGTGCATCGATGAGCTTCTGATTTAATTGCCAGTTTTGTGTTATTGTTCGTTAGTTTTTTTGGGGAAAATTATTATTTTTCATGATAAAATAAAGCATAGTGTTATATACAGCCACAGACAAACTATACACAACTCCTAATGTTGAAAACAAATGAATCGATTTTCAAAAATTGAGGGTCGCAACCACTAACTATGCCGCGTTGATGTGCATCGATGAGCTTCCGATTTTATTGCCACTTTTTTCAATCGCTGTTAGTTTTAGAAGATCGCCGGGCATATAATCACAACACGCAGAACGCACAATATATTTTCCACTCCATTGCGTAAAAAAAAAACAATACGGGAAAAGCCCGCAGTTTGATGAGGACCAAAAGTACTTGACAAAAGGTCAGAAATAGTGCAAGTACCGGTCGTTTAAAGTGTGGAACGCTTATCAACTTTAACTTGAAATATCTTTCGGTAGGAAAGTTTTCATGCAAAATGTGATGAATTTACAATATATTTTGATCTCGTCTGGCGATTTCAAGTGCTAACTCCATTTTAGTGGAAAAAGGTCATTATTTCCCTTTAACACCAGAGAACAAAAGAGAAAATGTCGCGGCACTCCCAGCTAAGAAATGGAAGAAGAAATACAAAAGCAAATGAAGAGAGGAGGGCTGTGGTGTGTTAGCTGTGGTCAAAAATAAGAAGGCAGAAAGTAGTCGCTGCTGAAATCAGCAAGTGACTGCCCCCCAGCTACGCCCCTGGGAATCTTACATTCTCACTTTCGCACACACGTAACCGAGTTAGTAAGGATCGCAAGTGTTTGACTCACTGTCTGCTGCCCGATCTCGTTATACCGTTATAAGTAAATAGGTCGCCGTCCGTGGCCAAACTAAACAGCCGATTTCAATGCATTTTTCAAATGTTTGTTGACTTTCATAGAAGTTCTTATTATTCGCAAAACCTTATTCGCAAAAGACAGAGTGGACGGAAACCCGTACATATTATATGCCTTCATGATAAATAACATTACTCATTTGTCCGAAAGCTTGGAAACGTGCGAACATCGTACCTATTTTCAAAAAAGGGGATAAATCGTGTGCGACGAATTACAGAAGCGTTAGTTTGCTGCCACTGTTCAGTAAGATATTGGAGAAGGTGGTGTACAGTACGTTGGTGAGTCATGTGCGCCCGGTTCTCACTAGTCAGCAGCATGGTTTCATGCCGGGGCGTTCCTGTGTCTCGAACCTGGGGTCGATGTTGCGCGTGGCCTGGAACAACATATCCGCTGGCTCTCAAACAGACGTAATTTATACTGACTATAGTTCAGCATTTCAGAGTGTAAATCATAAGCTCTTGGCTCTAAAAATGGAAAAATCGTATCATATGACCGGAGAAGCACTGTCCTGGCTCAAATCGTACTTGTCTGAAAGAGAGCAGCGGGTTGTTGTGAATGGCAAATGCTCAGCGTGGGCCCCGGTACTGTCAGGGACACCAGAAGGGGGCTTTTGTCCCCTCTTCTGTTCGCATGTTATGTCAATGATCTGCCAGCTGTCGTACGCTCAGATTGTCTCCTGTTTGCCGATGATTTTAAGCTATATGCTAGGGTTGACAGTTTTAGTGATGTTCGCGGCCTGCAGGCTGATATAGATAGGCTCTGCCAGTGGTCGGCAGCGTGGCAGTTAAAACTGAACCCAGCGAAATGTAAAATCCTCTCACTAACTCTGCGAACGAAACCCATCAGGCGTTTACACGATGGGAAGTGAGGTGATTGAAAGAGTGCACGAAATGCGAGACCTGGGAGTGATGTTAGACGGAAAGTTGACTTTTGGTGCCCATGTAGACGCTGTGCTGAAGAAAGCCAACAGGGCTCTCGGTCTTTTGATGAGATCGTTTCAAACCGGAACAAATGGTCGCTCATTGTACGATGTCAATCATATCGACATACTGCGCAAATGTTCGATCAATACTAGAGTATGGCTGTGTTATATGGGGAGAAGCTGCCAACACGCACTTGAAAATAACTGAAAAAGTTCAGCATAAATTCCTGACTTGGCTCTGCGCTCGCTGTCGTGTTGTAGATGTCGCTTTGAATTATAATAGTCTTCTACGCCATTTCGGACTAGCATCTCTCGCTGCAAGAAGATTACAATACGACATCATGCTCCTGAGAAACATTCACAACAAAATTGACTCGTCTTTCCTTTTAGAGTCATTCCCGTTGGCAGCTGCTCCCCGTGTACTCCGTAGCAGAGTGTTGTTCCACGTGCCGCATGCCAGAGTGAACACGGTCAAGTCCAGTATGTGTATAAGAATCCCTCGCCACTGCAACACGTTCCTAAACTCTACAAGGACCGTAGATATCTGGCATACAGGGATTGGTAATTTTAGGGAACATGTCATCGTATACTCCACTACAATACTCTAAGTCAGTGTAATCATAGTGCTTTTATATCGCATAGGTCATGTCTTTTAAGTAGGCCGTGGGTATTTTTGAGTTGTCAGTCTAGTCATGTACTCATTTAATATATCATGTCTTTGTCTTGTATCGCATTTTATATCACAGGTTGTATGGTGTCTTATATCATTTTAGGAAACATGTCATCGTTTACTCCACTACAATACTCTTAGTCAGTGAGTCATAGTGTGTTATATCTCATAGGTCATGTCTTTTAGGTAGGCCGCATGTATTTTTGTGTTCAGTCTAGTCATGTACCCACTTAATATCTCATGTCTTTGTCTTATATCGCATTTTATATCACATGTTGTATGGTGTCTTTTAGGTTGGTATGTTTGTGTTTTAGCGTGTGTTTCGCTACGTTTGTGACTTCATCTATAAGTGGGTTTGACTGGCCCGTTGATGATGATTGAAATAAACTAAACTAAAAACAATGCGTAGGCAGGTTAATTTTAGCTCGGACAGTGAATTCGTTATCAAGTACTTGTGAGTACCGATCGTTATAAGCGTGGAACGCTTATCAACTTTAACTTCAAATATCTTTCGGTAGGAATGTGTACATGTAAAATGTGATAAATTTACAATATATTTTGGTATCGTCTATCGATTTCAAGTAATAACCCCATTTTGTGTTTGGAAAAATGTCATTATTTCCCTTTAAAGGGAAACAATGACCTTTTGATTTGTTTTGCAACAATTGCTTAGGCTACCGTTACGGTACGGTACGGTATTTATGCATAGTCATGTGTGCCTAATCAAATGACGTGATCTAAATTTAAGAATGAAATAAAATAAGATCAGATCAGATCCGAGCCCTAAGAGCGGTCCCCCTTGTGTGCGGGCCCCCACCCGTTTTTAGGAAACTCCGCGGATTTCGGTCAATGACGTGATCTAAATTTAAGAATGAAATAAAATAAGATCAGATCAGATCCGAGCCCTAAGAGCGGTCCCCCTTGTGTGGCCCCCACCCGTTTTTAGGAAACTCCGCGGATTTCGGTCACTTGTTTTTGAGCGGGCCCCCTATACATCATGGGATCTGAGACATGACAATTGTCTTGTCAATGTCGTGTAAGGTGACTGCCTGTGCTACTGATGTGCGCATTTTAGATGCGTGTGCTACTGATGTGCGGTACAACTGTCGAGAGTTGACGAAATGAGGTCAATGACAACACGCAGTATAGAAGTGACTGGTGAACCGATACGGTATTTTCGTAGCAAGTATGTGTATCAGTTGGCACGATACATGGCTGATTTTTAAAACACAGCATCGCAACAAATGTGGAGACGGTCTTGCGCATGACTTGGGAAGGCATAAATAACCAACGGATCCAGGACCTGGTGTCTACCAGTTGCTGCATACCTGTCTGGAAGCTGCGCACAGGCTTTCTAGAATTTGGTCAAAATGAGAGAAGCACGGGGAACAGATCGCGTAAAAATGTAAAACACCGTAATAACTAGGTGTTTTTTCTCGGGAGATCTGCTACCCATTGTCTTTGATGGGCTTGGATACTCAACATCATCGGTCCCTAGGTACATACATCTCTAGTATTGACGATGAAACGTAACATGTGCCAAATAGCAAAACATTTTATTTCATCAGTGAAGTTGAGCGTTACAATATTATTTGGCTACACCCATAGATGTGTGAGATGCTTTTGCGCAAATTGTAGAGTAGATAGAAACCGCGTTTACACGGGACTTTATATTCTCTAGGCATGAATTAATTAGCTCTTCGGAAATTGAGTCAATTTTGGAAATTGGGCCAATTATGGCGCTTTTTCCTTTCTAACCCCCCATATTCATGTCCTCTCACAGGTTTAAAAGTCCCAGCCTTTGGACGTGAAAGTCCCGTATAAACTATGCTAGGCTACGTTCGCGAACAGAATAGGATGTATGTGTATGTATGTAAGGAATAGGCTGCTAAGCCCTGGGGGCGCTTGGGGGCGGGGGCGTTTTTTCGCCCCCCCCCCCTTGGTTTTCCCGCCATAATAAGAAAACGCGGTGAGCAGAAAACGAATGAAGACGACTTGAAATGAATAGCTAAGCCACGTTTTGGCAAAAAAAATGGGTCCCGGCCAGGGCAGGTCAGGTCACCAGGTCAGGTCAAATGACATGACCACCAAACAACTTCTAGGTAGCACCACCGGCACAGTGGTTAATCGAGCGACATGAAACTCATGACACGTCATTAGGTCATTAGGGACTACAATATCTTGGATTTTCTATATCGGTGACCTGAGGTCAAGTCATAATCGTGACCTTTTGAATGTAACCCTATGGGGGTAAAACGCATATTTCACAGTTGTAAATGTATCAATTTAGTTCATGTTTGCTCTAGCCACTAGTTTTGGCAAGAGACTAGACCTGACCGGACCCCATATCACGCCTCTGCCAGCACCTTGATCGGGCCCTTTACCAGGAACGGGCCCCTACCAGTAACGGACCCGTATAAAACAAATGGAAGGAGTGGGCCCTGTTGTGACCGGGCCCTCGACCTGACCTGGCCCCATATCACGGCTCTGCCAGCGCCGGGGCCTTGTCTTGATCAGGCCCCTACCAGGAACGGACCCCTACCAGGACCGGGCCCCTATGAGGAAGGGGTCCGTATCAAATAATGTGCAAGTAGCGGTCCCTGTTGTGCCCGGGTCCTCAATTCTTGACCGGGCCCCATGTCACGCCTGTGCCAGCACCGGGCCCCTGCCTCGATCGGACCTGACCAAGACCGGGCCCCTACCAGAAATAGGCCCGTATCAAGAATATGCAAGGACCGAGCCCTGTTGTGATCGGGCCCTCGTCTTGACCGGCCCCCATGCCACGCCTTTGCCAGCACCGGGCCCCTGCCTCGATCAGGCCTTGCCAAGACCGGGCCCCTGCCAGGTATGGGCCAGAATACGGGTCCTTTTTATGGGGGGGCCTTCATAAATTTCGGGGGGGGGGGTCAGCTGATCCCTTTGACCCCCCCCCCCCTGCGTGCGCCACTGAGCAAGTACATATACTTCTTTCGGAGTTCATGATCGGTGTTTTCCCTCCACCAACGAAACGTGACATCAATCTGTTCAACGTTGAATACCTACCTCTCGTTGAATTACCTCTCAACAAATTGCATACACTAAATAAGTCGCCGTCCAGGGCGAAACTAAACTGCCGATTTCAATTCCCTTTTTTAAATTCTTGTTGATTGTTCATAAAAGATTGGCACATATTCGCAAAAGATAGAGTACAGGAAACATATTGCATACTTTCATGATAAATGACAATGCGAAGGGAGGCTAATTTACTGAATTCGTTACCGAGTACTTGCTGAGTACCGACCGTTATAAGTGTGGAACGCTTATCAACTATACAGATCCCTTTTGATCTTCCCGACTGCCGGTCCTCCATCCTTTGTCACGCCCACGTTACCCCGGGTCTGGTGGTCGCTGGCCACCGGGCATGTGGTGGCCTCGAGCTGCCCCCCGGGAGCGGTGGCCGTCTGCATGGCGAGGGCTCTCCTCGCAGCTTCGCGCTGCGGGGAAGGGCCTGTCCATGGGCGGTTGCCCGGTCGGCGTCCATTTTGACCCACTTTATCCCTTCTCCTTCATCCCATGGCTGCGCAATGGTCCAAGTAGACCGAAGCGGCCTTATCCTAACCAAACCAAAAATCGACTATAACTTGAAATATCTTTCGGTAGAAAAGTTTGTATGCATAATGTGATGAATTTACAATATATTTTGGCCTCGTCTGTCAATTTCAAGTAATAACTCCATTTGTGTGGGAAAAGGTCATTATTTCCCTTTAATTAAATATAGGCAGAAGAACTGTTCGCGCCGCTTCGAGGGCGGAAAAAAACGAAATTCCTCAACTGATTACTTGCCGTTAGTAACTACGGCCGTTAGTGACATATTTCAATAAATTAGTATTTTCTCTTCTGTTACAAGTTTTCTAAGGCTTCTCGGTTTACTTCTGGGATTTGAGAGGCTTCTCTCTGGTTATAACCGAAGGTTGGTTTCACATGGATAACACTATTCTTTAGAATTGTGTTTCCTTGTGAAACAAACCTAATGGAGTTGTGAGGACATCCTTGCCAGGCGCCCCTCTGCTCAGTTCTTCATCTGTATCATTGTATCTGCTGTAATCGGAGTTCCCGTGGCCCGAACACGAAGAAGTAGCTGCGCTACGTCTGAAGCAGGACCTAGCGACCACAGCACCGAAACGTGGAACTCTCGCCAGTATCGCCGCAGCAATGATTTCGTCTTGAAACAGTTTACAAGCATGTAGGCCGGCGGAGTGTTTTTTTCTTCTGGCTTTTAAATTTGCACTGTCTCTACTTTTTAGCGTGGATGTGTGGTTTTTAACTTTGCATCCATCTTAACTTGACTTTGCTGGAATAAATCCTCTTGCATGGAAATGCGCTGATATCGTGATAAAAAACGACGGAAACACGATGAACCATATTTATTCGATTATATCTGAACCCCAAATCACACAGAGGGATGTCCATTACAGCAGCTAGTATAGCAGCGACTGTGATGTGTAGATCTGGGTAACAGCTACCCAGATCATAAGGAATGACTATAATACTGACTCGAATTCGTAGTTTTTTTTTTCTGTGATGGACTTCCTACCTACACGTCGCCCGTCTCGCGAAAGAATTTCGCCACAAACTCGCGCTTTTGGTATGTTGGTGCATCCGGATCCTGCTTGCGCCGGCCCTTGGCTTCCAGGTACTCCCAGACAAAGTTTCTTGAAAACGTTTATTTTTTTAAAGAAAGAAACACAATGTACTTTGTCTTTTTTTAGGTGGCATGGTCAAACATGAACTGTGGTGGTAAGCAAACTTGTTTTTTTTTCCGGATGGCCGGAGGCCCAATTTACACTGTTGACCTGAAGCCATTCTTATAAAAAAATGGCCTCAGGACCCGGCGCTTGAAGTGTGTAGCTTCGAAACAGCGCCTCGGAAATGCAGCAGCAAAGCCAAATAATATGCAGGTATTTTACACACTGCCCAAACATAACACATTTCCAGTTCTGAGTCCATTCTTGATTATTGTCTTTCCTTGCGCATCCAAATGCTCCTAAACAGTACACATTGACTGTACCGATGCCAGAATGGTTCTTGTGTTGCTTTTTGGTCACCGGGAGGGGACGGAAGATTACGGATGCCCGTAATTTCATAGTTTACAACTGGGTGGGCAAATTATCGCCACTGGGTGGGCATCTTGGAGCACTGGGTGGGCATTTGTCCACCCAGTTACTTACTTACGTGAGGCCCTGGCTCACTCAGCCGCAACGGCTAAAAGTTCGCGTTTCAGTGCGCGGCAGAAGCTCCGCGGTCGCAGCTCCGCGAGTTCAGCAGGAACATAGTTGTACAGGCTGGGAGCACGACTACAAAATCACCTTTTCCCAGCCTCAGTCCTAGCACGGGGGACGTAAAGCAGACTGTCCTGGTCTGTCTCCTGCCTGGTGCGTCGCTGTCGCAAGGCACCGTTCACTTGGAGGACAGGCGCCAGCGCCACAGGTTCCCCAAACTTCAGCCTCTGTCCGCCCCTTCCCCACCCATCGCTGTCTGAATACGCCTCTGTTCCCCATCTCCCCCATCGCTGCCTGAATTCGCCTCTGTTCCCCCATCACCCCCCATCGCTGCCTGAAGACGTCTCTGTTCCCCCATTTCCCCCATCGCTGCCTGAAGACGCCTCTGTTCTACCATCCCCCACATCGCTACCTGAAGACTCCTCTGTTCCACCATTGCCCCCCCCATCAGTGCCTGAAGACGCCTCTGTTCTATCATCTCCCCTTTGCTGCCTGCAGATGCTTCTGTTTGTTCCACCATCGCCCCCCCCCCTTATCGGTGCCTGCAGACGCCTCTGTTCCCCCATCGCTTATACCTGAACACGCCTCTGTTTCACCATCCCCCATCGCTGCCTGAAGACGCCTCTGGTCCACGATCTCCCCCATCGGTGCCTGAAGACTCTTCTGTTCCACCATCCCCCATCGATGCCTGCAGACGCCTCTGTTCCACCATCGCCCCCCCCCCCCCAATCGCTGCCTGAAGACGCCTATGCTCCCCATCTCTCCCCACCTCTCTTATACCTGAAGACGCTTCTGTTCCACCATCCCCCATCGCTGCCTGAATACGCCTCTGTTCCACCATCGCCCCCATCAGTGCCTGAAGATGTCTCTGCTCCACCATCGCCACCATCGCGGCCTGAAGACGCCTCTGTTCCACCATCGTCCCTCCATCGCTGCATGAAGCCGCCTCTGTTCCATCTCCCCATCGGTGCCTGAAAACGCCTCTGTTCTACCATCGCCTCCCCCATCGGTGCCTGAAGACGCCCCTGTTCAACCATCTCCCTATCGCTGCCTGAAGACGCCTCTGTTCCGCAATCCCCCGTCGCTGCCTGATTACGCCCCTGTTCCCAATCTCCCCCATCGCTGCCTGAAGACGCATCTGTTCCATCTCTCCTCCATCGCTGCCTGAAGACGACTCTGTTTACCCATCTCTCCCCCATCGCTTATACCTGAAGACGCCTCTGTTCCATCATCCCCCATCACTGCCTGAAGACGCCTCTTTTCCACCATCGCTTACCCCATCGGTGCCTGAAGACACCTCTGGTCTACTATCGCCCCCCCCATCGCTGCCTGAAGACGCCTCTGCTCCATCTCCCCCATCGCTGCCTGAAGACGCCTCTGTTCCACCATCCCCCATCACTGCCTGCAGACGCCTCTGTTCCACCATCACCCCTCCTCCATCGGTGCCTGAAGACGCCTCTGTTCTACCATCGCCCCCCCCCCCCATCGGTGCCCGAAGACGCCTCTGTAAGTTGCGATCGATAGTGAAAAATACCCTCCCAATGACGTCATCAAACCGGCTGCACCGCCCGCCACTTGTTCAGGCTCGTCACACTTCCTACAGTGTTGTGTACGGAAGTGTGACGCCTGCCCTACCAATACCGGGCTAATAGCGCTGCCAGAGAGTGTACCCGAACGATGCTTGGGATAGACTCTGCCTCCTGCTGTCTAGCAGCCGATCCTATTGGTCATGCTGACGCGTTCATCCTGCTTCCTCATTAGCCAATCACATTTGGGGCATTATGAACCCTGGGCACTTGTGAATTCGTGGCACTTATGAACTCTGGGCACTTGTGAACCCTGGGCACTTATGCACTCTGGGCACTTGTGAATCCTGGGCACTTGTGAACCCTGGGCACTTATGAACTGTGGCACTTATAAGCTGTTGCATTTATGAACGGTCTCCAGCAGTAAAAGTTGGCAGCACTCGGGCGTTTGGGAGGTAAAAACCTACTACACCTTAGGGTTCCCATGTTAAATCGATGATTTTCAGATGAGACTGGCTCGTAAGCTATGGTACATATTTTTAATACGACTTCTGGAACAGATAGCTACAAGCCTTAGCTCCAACGTTTATTATAATCATTTTTCGATATTCCGGGCGAAAAGAGGTTAAAAAATGTCGGAACGACCGCTGACTGCTTCCAAATGCTACTACAGTACTGCAATATACACTACTTCACCTACTATTTCGTAGTATAATTTAATATGATCGCTTCCAAATGTTACTACATGTACTGCAAATACACTACTTTGACTACTACTTCGTATATTTGTTGGGGTTTAATTCAATAAATAAAGATGTAATCTATGGAAATCGAAGTTATTGATAGCAAACAATACGTTTAATTTATAATAGACAAAACAATTACGATACAAATTATCTCTTGTCTAATTCATTTGGGCGTTACATTCCTTACTGTTCTACCCGTTGTTCTATTACCCTGGTCCCCAGTGACGTTGGTCAAGCTAGCAGCAGGTTCAGCAGATGGATATCCATATGTAGATGGATATTACAACTGAAACGGACCCTCAGATTGGGCCCAAAAGCTCCTAAAGGATAGAACTTAACGTCCTGATCATGATGAGCATAAAAACTAAGCTGGGCCGGACCAGTTAAGAAGTTACAATGGGTCAAAGGTCGAGGTCATGTGGAGTGGACCCCTACGATTTCACTGAAAATCTACAATATGATACAGTTTCACCTCTTGGTTACGATACGCATAAAAGCTAAGCTCGGCCCGTCTTAGTTAAGAAGTTACAATGGGTCAAAGGTCAAGGTAATTGGGGCGGACCCCTACGATTTCGCTAAAAATATACAACGTGATACAGTTTCACCTCCTGATTACGATACGCCAAAGCTAAGCTCGGCCCGACCTAGTTAAGAAGTTACAATGGGTCAAAGGTCAAGGTCTTCGGGGCGGACCCCTAAGATTTCTCTAAAAATCTGCAATATAATATAGTTTGACCTACTGATTACGATAAGCATAAAATATAAGCTCGGCCCGACCTAGTTAGGAAGTTACAATGGGTCAAAGGTCGAGGTCATCTGGAGCGGACCCCTACGATTTCACTGAAAACCTTCAATATGATAACGTTTGACCTCTTTATTACGATGCGCATAAAAGCTAAGCTCGGCCCGCCCTAGTTAAGAAGTTGCAATGGATCAAAAGCCGAAATCATCTGGGGGCTTAACTTCATGAAAGTCACCTTGAGCCTTGCGTTGACAAACGCACGTTCTTCGAGTTCGTCGTGTGGTTGCGTCTTCTATCATTGCTATTTATTGTTTACATATATTGTTGGAATTTGCTTCGTTCCTTTTAATCTGTGACCTAGGCAATGTACAGCTTTATTGTAATAATCGGGCAGTAATCAGTAGCTGTATAGGGAATAATTCACCTTTAACATGCATTTTGAACTGAGATAGGAGAATTGCAGGTCCTGGTTCAGGTAAAAAAAGGTGGGTTGTGGTGCAATGATTTAATTAATGTCTTGTGCCAATATGTCTTCGCTTGTATTTTTTGTTGGATGTGTTTATTATCACTATGCTGTTATGCATTGAATGCCTATTTCATTTACTTACCATTTTTTAGTAAGATACTTCATTTCAATGTGTTAACATGATGGGATCCCAGTCAGACATGCATTCCAAGGTTATTGCAAATAACATGGTCTGCTTCCCCCCAAAAGTATAAACTACATATATCATATATGATTCTAACAAAGGTTTGCTATTGTTGCAGACGGAAACGTCATGCAAGTCCTGGCATTTAAGCTGGAACTGTCTGCGGCACGCTTCAAATCCTCCAGAGATTCTGCAGCTTATCACCGACGTCGGGATGTCCTCTCAGAAGTTCTTGCAGCGCATGCACAAATTCAATGTGCACTCTGGAATGGGAGCTCTGGCAACAGCCGGCCTGTGAAATTCTGACAGCTCAGCTCCATGCCAGTCTGGGCCTGTGTGTGCGCGCAGACCTTAAATACAGTCACCTGGGACCGGAGCACGGTTGGCAGAGAGTCCATGTGGACTTCGCCGGACCGCTCTTCGGACACAGCTATCTGGAGATGATGGACAATTATAGCAAGTGGCTGGAGGTGGTGGCGATGAAATCCACTACCGCTGGGCGGACAGTGGCAGTGATGCGCGACATCTTCGCTCGACTGGGCCTGCCCACGCAGATCGTCAGCGACAACGGACCCCAGTTCGCTTGCGAGGAATTCGCCACCTTCATGGCGGCGAATGGCATCAGGCACACGAGGGTGGCACCGTATCACCCGTCATCCAACGGGCTGGTGGAGCGAGCCGTGGGCACGTTGAAAAACGGCCTGAAGACGGCAGTGGAGGCAGGAGTCTGCGGAGCGGGCGCTGGCGAGGTTCCTGCTGGCGTACCGATCATCGCCACACGCCGTGACGGGGCGGACGCCAGCAGAGCTGCTGTACGGTAGAAACCTGCGGACCCGCCTGAACCTGCTGGTTGCCTGCGCCGACGCCACTCTGCAAGCGGCGCGGGAGCACCAGCATCTGTCGGCCGGAGGCCACGTACGAGAGTTCCAGCTGGGAACAGCAGTGTGGGCTCGCTCTTACGGGGGCCGACAGAATTACGGGGAAGACAGAGAACAGATTCGCGGCAAGGTGGTCGCACGACCCGGACCAGTCTCCTACGAGGTGGACACTGGGGACGCTGTGTGGTCGCAGCACGTAGACCAGTTGTTGGCGGCGGAAGACAATCCAAGCGCGGAGAGAGACGGCTCGGGAAGAGGAGCATCGGCGCCCGTGAACGCCGCGCCTACAACCAGAGGCAGCGGCGCCGTGCCAGTGGGCGGCGGCCGCGCCGTGCCGGTGCGCGGGGGCAACGCTGTGTCGGGGGGCGACGGCGGCAGTCCCGTGGCAGTGGGCGGCGGCCGCGCCGTGCCGGTGCGCGGGGGCAACGCTGTGTCGGGGGGCGACGGCGGCAGTGCTGTGGCAGTGGGCGGCGCCGGGCCGGTGTGCGATGGCGGCAGCGCTGTGCCGGTGTGCGGGGGCGGCAGCGCCGTGCCGGTGTGCGGGGGCGGCAGCGCCGTGCCGGTGTGCGGGGGCGGCAGCGCCGTGCCGGTGTGCGGGGGCGGCAGCGCTGTGCCGGTGTGCGGGGGCGGCAGCGCCGTGCCGGTGTGCGGGGGCGGCAGCGCTGTGCAGGTGTGCGGGGGCGGCAGCGCCGGGCCGGTGTGCGGGGGCGGCAGCGCCGCGTTCGGGGGCGGCGATGACGACGCTCCTGAGGCCTGAACACGGCAGTTCGGGTGATCCCACGCTGGCGGATGATGGCGACGCGTCGCGGGACGCTGGTGACGGCGGTGCAGCGACTCCTGAGCCGGCGGCGGGAACCCCGGAGACTGGCGGCAGCAGCGGCAGTGCGGCACTCTCCGGGGAACGTGCCAACGACACGCCGATACGACGTTCGCGACGGGTCACGACGAGACCAGAACGCTTCATCGAACGCTATTGAAGTGAACTCGTGGTGTATGTGCGTGTGTAATGTCTGTGCGTGTGCGTACGAATGGTGTATCTGAACCGGGTGGCTGCATAGTTGAGCGCTATAGGGAGCGTCCCTTTTAACCCATTACCGCCCAGCGCGTCAAAAATGGTCGATGCATTTGAAGGGTTGTACCGCCGTCGTGTTTCAACTGATTGCTTTGCCAGACCGTCTAGACTAGGGGGAGGGATGTCTAAAAGTAAACATTCCGGCTTGAGCGACGCCGGCTGCCGGAACTAGATTTGGCAGGGTGACAAAGTTGGCGATTTTTCTATACCACGACATTGGGTCTATCCAGGCTAGAAATTTTGACCAGCAACCTGTATTATGGCCAGATAAAGTTTGTCAAATGCAAGATAAATGTACGATGTACTCCGTCATATCAAGCGTTTTCACTTTCCTCTTTATTCGCGGCTCACAGCAAGCGCGAAATTTTGATCGACCAATTTTGACTCACCGGGCGTGTGCTCGCCCCTCGCACCAGCCGGGGGCCGCCCGCGCGCAGACAGGGATCCCGGGCAGAACGCGCGAAACGAGGAAGGGTCAGCGTTTCCTGTCACTGTTTAGCGTGCGAACGTGCTGAAATTTTTGTGATTCGAGGTGTTGAGTTGTTTGACTTTGTATTTGGTGTAAGAGCCTTGTTGATCTGTCCTGGAACGCTCCGCATAATAAGGTCCTTGCCAGAGCTAAGAATACTCCTCTCCGCACGGGAGGGCCTCTCTTCTACACAGAGGAGCCTCCTCTCCGCAGGGAAAATCCTCCATTCTACAGAGGGGCTTCCTCTCCACCTGGGAGGGCCTCGTCTCTGCACAGAAGGGCCTCCTCTCTGCACAGAAGGGCCTCCTCTCCGTACGGTAGGGCCTCCTTTCCGCACAGAGGAGCCTCCTCTTCGCAAGAGAGGGCCTCCCCTCTGCACGGGAGGGCCTCCTTTCCGCACAGAAGAGCCTTCTCTTCACAAGAGAGGGCCTCTCCTCCGCAAGGTAGGGCCTCTATTCCGCACAGAGGAGCCTCCTCTCCGCACGAGAGTGCCTCCTTTCCGCATATAGGGTTCTCGTATCCGCACGGGAGGGCCTCCTCTCCGCATGTAAGAGCCTCCTCTCCGTACTGAGGGGTCTCCTCTCTGCATAGAAGGGTCTCTTTTCTGCATTGAAGGGCCTCCTCTCTGCACGGGGGGGCCTCCTCTCTGCACGGAAGGGCCTGTCCTCCGCACGGGAAGGCATCGGTTCCGCACATAGGGCCCCTAGGCCGAAGTGGGTGTGGAAAAACATAGTTTTGCCCACCCTTATTTGTTTCCTGGGTGGACAACTGCCCACCCTGCCCCGGGAATCGGCCGCCACTGGCGGATGTAGTGCTTCCTTGGCAGCTATGCAGGTCTATGAAGAGACGACAGGTGAGGGAAATAAATCGCTAATCGCGCATGCACAGTGCTCGTGATTGTGTTCTACCTTCACGGTTCAGAAATAGGCAAGTACCGTGCCGATATAGTCATGACTCGTATGGTTTTGCAATACGTGATGACGCATGATCAAGGTGGTTGTTGATGCCAATAAAGCTGGTACGCGACACCCCACAGTTTATTTTTTGGCCGGCTCAACCTCATAAATTAGGTCAACGCCGGCGCGGGCGACGGGGTGGGCCGGCCGCGCCGTCGCAGCAGAGGCAGCGCGCGCACCCCGAGCAGGCGCCCGGTGGGTCATTTTTGGTCGATGCTGTATCTCAAAAAGTTATTTATATTTTAAGTTAATATTTTCAGGATTTCTTAATCTGCCACAACCCGCATAGCGTACAAAAAAATCACACAATTAAAATGACTGGAAGTATTGCTGGGCGTTAATGGGTTAAGGAGGGCAGGGTATGGTGTCGTCAGACCGGTGTGCCCTGCCTGTCTCTCACGGTACCTCTCGTCCCCCTAGCGGACCCTATGTAGCTGGGAGTTAGTGAGCTGGCCGAGAGATGGCGCGCGGGTACCCAGCCGCCGCCACCACGATCGGCCTGCGCGCGCGAGCCGTGTTGAGCGGCAGACTGAGTTGAACAGCGACCGACGGCGGGCCTGTGTGTGCGCGCGCGCAGACCTTAAATACAGTCACCTGGGACCCGAGCACGGTGTGTACCGCGGGACGGACTGGGACCCAGCAGTAACTCAGGCGCGGGTACACAATAAGGAGGTACCAGATAAGACCACCAGGCGCAGGATAGGAGGGTGCCAGATAAGAACCCAGGGACAGTACAGGAGGGTACCAGTTCAGACTACCAGGGGAAGGACAGGAGGTACCAGGTCAGACCACCAGGGCAGGACAGGAGGTTACCAGATAAGACCACCAGGGGGGCAGGACAGGAGGGTACCAGGTCAGACCACCAGGGTCAGGACAAGAGGTACCAGGTCAGACCACCAGGGTCAGGACAAGAGGTACCAGGTCAGACCACCAGGGGGCCGGACAGAAGGGTACTAGGTCAGACCACCAGGGGGCAGGACAGGAGGGTACCAGGGCAGACCACCAGGGGGCAGGACAGGAGGGTTACCAGGTCAGACCACCAGGGGCAGGACATGAGGGTACTAAATCAGCCCACCAGGGGCAGGACCCTGACCCCCCAGTGGATCAGACACCCTGACCCCAGTTGTCTTACCTGGTACCCTGTCCCCTGGTGGTCTTATCTGGTACCTCCTGTCCTGCCCCTGGTGGTCTTATCTGGTACATCCTGTCCTGCCCCTGGTGGTCTGACCTGGCACTTCCTGTCCTTCCCCTGGTGGTCTGACCTGGTACCTCTTGTCTTTCCCCTGGTGGTCTGATCTGGTACCTCCTGTCCTGCCCCCTGGTGGTATGACTTGGTACCTTATGTCCTGCCCCTGGTGGTCTGACCTGATACCCTCCTGTCCTGTACCCTGGTGGTCTGACCTGGTACCTCCTGTCCTGCACCCTGGTGGTTTGACCTGGCACCTCCTGTCCTTCCCCTGGTGGTCTGACCTGGTACCTCTTGTCCTTCCCCTGGTGGTCTAACCTGGTACCTCCTGTCCTGCCCCCTGGTGGTATGACTTGGTACCTTATGTCCTGCCCCTGGTGATCTGACCTGATACCCTACTGTCCTGTACCCTGGTGGTCTGACCTGGTACCTCCTGTCCTGCACCCTGGTGGTTTGACCTGGCACCTTCTGTCCTGCCCCCTGTCTTATCTGGTACCTCCTGTCCTGCCCCTGGTGGTCTGACCTGGTACCTTCTGTCCTGCCCCTGGTGGTCTGACCTGGTACCTCCTGTCCTGTACCCTGGTGGTCTGACCTGGTACCCTCCTGTCCTGCCCCTTGGTGGTCTTATCTGGTACCCTCCTGTCCTGCCCCTGGTGGTCTGACCTGGTATCTCCTGTCCTGCCTCCTGGTTGTCTGAGCTGGTACCTTCTGTCCTGCCCCTGGTGGTCTGACCTGGTACCTCCTGTCCTGTACCCTGGTGGTCTGACCTGGAACCCTCCTGTCCTGCCCCTGGTGGTCTTATCTGGTACCCTTCTGTCCTGCCCCTGATGATCTGACCTAGTACCTCCTGTCCTGTCCCCTGGGTTCTTATCTGGTACCCTCCTGTCCTCCCCTGGTGGTCCTATCTGGTACCGCCTGTCCTGCCCCTGGTGGTCTGACCTGGTACCTACTGACCTGCCCCCTGGTGTTCATATCTGGTACCTCCTGTCCTGCCCCCTGGTGGTCTGACCTGGTACCCTCCTGGCTTGCCCCCTGGTGGTCTGACCTGGTACCCTCCTGTCCTGTACCCTGGTTGTATCTGGTACCTTCTGTCTTGCCCCATGGTGGTCGTATCTGGTACCTCCTGTCCTGCCCCTGCTGGTCTGACCTGGTACTCTCCTGTCCTGCCCCCTGGTGGTATTAACTGGTACCCTCCTGTCCTGCCCCTGGTGGTCTTATCTGGTACCTCCTGTCCTGTCCCCTGGTGGTCTTAACTGGTACCCTCCTGTCCTGTCCCTGGTAGTCTGACCTGGTACCTCCTGTCCTGCCCCTGGTGGTCTGACCTAGGTACCCTCCTGTCCTGCACCCTGGTAGTCTGACCTGGTACCTCCTGTCCTGCCCCTGGTGGTCTGACCAGGTACCTTCTGTCCCGCCCCCTGGTGGTCTTATCTGGTACCTCCTGTTCTGCCCCTGGTGGTCTGACCTGGTACCTTCCTGTCCTGCCCCCTGGTAGTCTGACCTGGTACCTCCTGTCCTGCCCCCTGGTGGTCTTATCCTGTCCAGCCCTCCGGTGGTCTGACCTGGTACCTCATCTCATTCCCTGCCCTGTTGGTCTGACCTGGTACCCTACTGTCCTGCCCCTGGTGGTCTACCCTGGTACTCTCCTGTCATGCCCCCTGGGGGTCTGGCCTGGTACCCTCCTGTCTTGCCCCCTGGTTGTCTGACCAGGTGCCCTCCTGTCCTTCCCCCTGGTGGTCTGAACTGGTACCCTCATGTCCTGTCCCTGGGTTCTTATCTGGTATCCTCCTGCCCTGTTCCTGGTGGTCTTATCTGGTACCTCCTGTCCTGCCCCTGCTGGTCTGACCTGGTACTCTCCTGTCCTGTCCCCTGGTGGTCTTAACTGGTATCCTCCTGTCCTGCCCCTGGTGGTCTACCCTGGTACTCTCCTGTCATGCCCCCTGGGGGACTGACCTGGTACCCTCCTGTCTTGCCACCTGGTTGTCTGACCTGGTGCCCTCCTGTCCTTCCCCTGGTGGTCTGAACTGGTACCCTCATGTCCTGTCCCTGGGTTCTTATCTGGTATCCTTCTGTCCTGTTCCTGGTGGTCTTATATGGTACCTCCTGTCCTGCCCCTGAGTTTTTATCTGGTACCCTCTTGTCCTGCCCCTGGTGGTATTATCTGGTACCTCCTGTCCTGCCCCTTGTGGTCTGACCTGGTACCCTCCTGTCCTGCCCCTGGGTTCTTATCTGGTACCCTCCTGTCCTTCCCCCTGAGTTCTAATCTGGCATCCTCCTGTCATCCACTGGTGGTCGTATCTGGTACCTCCTGTCCTGTCCCCTGATGGTCTGGCCTGGTACCTCATGTCCTGCCCCTGGTGGTCTGACTTGGTACCCTCCTGTCCTGCCCCCTGGTAGTCTGACCTGTATCCTCCGGTCCTTCCCCCTGGTGGTCGTAAATGGTACCTTCTGTCCTCCCCATGGTGGTCTTATCTAGTACTCTCCTGCCCTGCCCCCTGGTGGTCTGACCTGGTACTTCCTGCCCTGCCCCCTGGTGGTCTGACCTGGTACCTCCTGTCCTGCCACCTGGTGGTCTGACCTGGTGCCCTCATGTCATGGCCCCTGGTGGTCTGACCTGGTACCTTTAGCGACGCTATGTATCGGTCACCAACAATTGCTTCGTATACGCGACATGAATATGTATATTGTTCTGGTCAGCAACACGTCCGAACGGCTCGAGGGTCCCGGCAAGAACAAGGAAGACGCTAGGTGCGTGAGCGCGGAGTCGGACGGAGAAACAGATATTTTAAATAAGAAGTTGCTGCATTGATGAACATAGGTGAAAATGATAATTAGAATATGGAATCAATAATTAAAGATAAATACACAGTTGCATGAGATTCTGAAGGTGAATAATGCAGGTATGAAAAAGTATTGAGAAACTGGTGCTGCGGCCTAGCGGCCAGCGCACGCACTATGAATGCAGCTGCTGTCGCAGCGGCAGTGGCGGCGCTGCTGTCGCAGCGGCGGCCTGGGCGAGTCACAAGCAAGATGCAATGACGTCTACATTGCCCCCCCCCCCCCCTAGACGCGTCCACCAAAGGTGACGCGGCGGTAACGCGCCGGCGGTTGCACCGCGCGACCCGAGCGGGTCCGCAAGATGAGGGGGTGGCAGGGCGACGGGAGGCGGAGGCTGGACGACTGGCGTTGGCGTCGCAGCGGGTGCGGCTGCTGGCGATGGCGCTGCCAGTCCGGTAGCGGGCGGAAGGCGTGGTCCTTGGTCGGGTGGCGCCGTCTCGCTGTGGTCCGGCGGGCGCAGGAACAGCTCCGGGGTCTGGTGGTGATGGGCCGGGTTCCGCGGCAGGTTGCCGCGCGGTTGGCGACAGGTGGATGGCGTAGGTGGCGCTGTCGGCGGTGGTGAGTTGTCCAGGTGGGCTGGTTTGACACGGTCCACCGAGACGACGTCGTGCCGGGTACCGCGGTCCACGGTCACCGTCTTCGGGCTCCGTGCCACGACGCGGTAGGGTCCGTCGTACGGCGGAGCGAGCGGAGGCTTCACCGCGTCGTGCCGAATGAATACGTAAGAGGCGTGCTCCAGAGCGCGCGGCACGTAGGGGCGGCCTGCAGCTGTTCGCGGCGCCGTCGGTCGCAGCGCCCTCATGGTGCGCTGCAGGTTGACCGCGAACGATGCAGGCGTTGGAGGCTCTGTCTTGGCCGGGGCGATGAGCTCGTCGGGCAGACGCAGGGGCGTGCCGTAGACGAGCTCCGCTGTGCTGCAGCTGATGCTGCAGCCTCAGCGCGGAGCGGATGCCGAGCATCACCAGCGGGAGGGCGTCTGTCCAGCGGGTCGGTGGAGACGCACGCGGTGCCGCGGGTCGGTGGAGACGCACGCAGTGCCGCCGTGAGCTGGCGAGGCGGCGGTGGCGACCTGGACTGACGGCGTCCGTCCAGTGGTCGGCGTGCAGCCGCGCGCAGTGCCGCCGTGAGCTGGCGGTGCGGCGGTGGCGACCTGGACTGACGGCGTCCGTCCAGTGGTCGGCGTGCAGCCTCGCGCAGTGCCGCCGTGAGCTGGCGGTGCGGCGGTGGCGACCTGGACTGACTGCCGTCTTCTCCGTCTTCCTTTGTCGGTGTTGGCGGTGGAGACGGGGGGCGGCCCAGTCATTCGGCGGCAACGGCGGCTGCTCCGGGGGCTGCAGCGGCGGCGGCTGTTCGGGCAGCGGTGGCGGGTCAGTCTCGGGAAGCGGCGACCGGCCGTCCTGATAGCCGCCCCTGCCGCCGCAGTAGCCATCGCGCCTGCCGTCCCTGCCGCCGCGGTAGCCATCGCGCCTCGGGAACGCACAGACTGGCATAGAGCTTCACTCGCCTGCACTGACTGGCATAGAGTTTCACTCGCCTGCACAGACTGGCATGGAGCTTCACTCGCCTGTACAGACTGGCACGGAGCTGAGCTGTCAGAATTTCACAGGCCGGCTGTTGCCAGAGCTCCCATTCCAGAGTGCACATTGAATTTGTGCATGCGCTGCAAGAACTTCTGAGAGGACATCCTGACGTCGGTGATAAGCTGCAGAATCTCTGGAGGATTTGAAGCGTGCCGCGGACAGTTCCAGCTTAAATGTCAGGGCTTGCATGCCGTTTCCGTCTGCAACAATAGCAAACCTTTGTTAGAATTATATATGATATATATAGTTTATACTTTTGGGGGGAAGCAGACCATCTTATTTGCAATAACCTTGGAAATTGGAATGCATGTCTGACTGGGATCCCATCATGTTAACACATTGAAATGAAGTATCTTACTAAAAAATGGTAAGTAATTAAATAGGCATTCAATGCAAAACAGCATAGTGATAATAAACACATCCAACAAAAAATACAAGCGAAGACATATTGGCACAAGACATTAATGAAATCATTGCACTACAACGCACATTTTTGTACCTGAACCAGGACCTGCAATTCTCCTATCTCAGTTCAAAATGCATGTTAAAGGTGAACTATTCCCTATACAGCTACTGATTACTGCCCGATTATTACAATAAAGCTGTACATTGCCTAGGTCACAGATTAAAAGGAACGCAAGCAAATTCCAACAATATAAACAATAAATAACAATGATAGAAGACGCAACCACACGACGAACTCGAAGAACGAGTGTTTGTTAACGCAAGGCTCAAGGTTGACTTTCATGAAGTTTAGCCCCCAGATGATTTCGGCTTTTGATCCATTGGAACTTCTTAACTAAGGCGGGCCGAGCTTAGCTTTTATGCGCATCGTAATCAGGAGGTCAAACGTGATCATATTGAAGGTTTTCAGTGAAATCGTAGGGGTCCGCTCCAGATGACCTCGACCTTTGACCCATTGTAACTTCTAACTAGGCCGGGCCGAGCTTATATTTTATGCTTATCGTAATCAAGAGGTCAAACTATATTATGTTGCAGATTTTTAGAGAAATCGTAGGGGTCCGCCCCGAAGACCTTGACCTTTGACCCATTGTAACTTCTTAACTAGGTCGGGCCGAGCTTAGCTTTTATGCGTATCGTAATCAGGAGGTGAAACTTTATCACGTTGTAGATTTTTAGCGAAATTGTAGGGGTCCGTCCCAATTACCTTGACCTTTGACCCATTGTTACCTCTTAACTAAAGCGGGCCGAGCTTAGATTTTATGCGTATCGTAACCAGGAGGTGCAACTGTATCATATTGTAGATTTTCAGTGAAATCTTAGGGGTCCGCTCCACATGACCTCGACATTTGACCCATTGTAACTTCTTAACTAGGGCGGGCCGAGCTTAGCTTTTATGCTCATCATGATCAGGATGTTAAGTTCTATGATTTAGGCGCTTTTGGGCCCAATCTGAGGGGTCCGTTTCAGTTTGAATATCCATCTACAGATGGATATCCATCTGCTGAACCTGCTGCTAGCTTGACACGTGTGTAAAGTTGGCAGCAGTTCGATATTCGGATATTCAGCAGATATTCGGAAATCGACGACCCCTTCGATTTCGCTCAAATTTTGCACACAGGTAGCCAATGGCCTCCTGAACATTCCCTTGAAGGATTTTGCGATGCATCCCATAGTAAGGCCTCTAGAGACCAAATAAGGTTCATGGTGAAAATCGACGACCCCTTCGAATTCGCACAAATTTTGCACACAGGTAGCCAATGGCCTCCTGAACATCCCCCTAGAAGGCTTTTGCGATGTATCCCATAGTTAAGCGTCTAGAGGTCAAAATAGACGTCTGGGCAGATATTCCAAAAATCGACGACCCCTTCAATTTCACTCAAATTTCGTGCAAACGTACAAAATGACCACCCAACATCAACCCCAAAAGGGTTGTACGATGCATTCCATAGTTAAGCGTCTAGAGGTCAAAATAGACGTCTGGGCAGATATTCGAAAAATCGACGACCCCTTCGATTTCACTGAAATTTCGTGCAAATGTACCAAATGACCACCCAACATCAACACCAAAAGGGTTGTACGATGCATTCCATAGTTAAGCGTCTAGAGGTCAAAATAGACGTCTGGGCAGATATTCGAAAAATCGACGACACTTTCGATTTCGCTCAAATTTCGTGCAAATGTACCAAATGACAACCCAACAGCAACACCAAAAGGGTTGTACGATGCATCCCATAGTTAAGAGTCTAGAGGTCAAAATAGACGTCTGGGCAGATATTCGAAAAATCGACGACCCCTTCGATTTCACTCAAATTTCGTGCAAATGTACCAAATGACCACCCAACATCAACCCCAAAAGGGTTGTACGATGCATTCCATAGTTAAACGTCTAGAGGTCAAAATAGACGTCTGGGCAGATATTCGAAAAATCGTCTGGGCCGATATTCGAAAAATCGACGACCCCTTCGATTTCACTCCAATTTCGTGCAAATGTACCAAATGACCACCCAACATCAACCCCAAAAGGGTTGTACGATGCATTCCATAGTTAAACGTCTAGAAGTCAAAATAGACGTCTGGGCAGATATTCGAAAAATCGACGACCCCTTCGATTTCGCTCAAATTTTGCGCACAGGTAGCCAATGGCCTCCTGAACATCTCCCTAGAAGGATTTTGCGATGCATCCTATATGAAGAGAGGCCAAATAGGGTATCTAGAGGCCAAATAGGGTTCATGGGAAAAATCGACGACCCCTTTGATTTCGCTTAAATTTTGCACACAGGTAGCCAATGGCCTCCTAAACATCCCCCTGGAAGGCTTTTGCGATGCATCCCATAGTTAAGCGTCTAGAGGCCAATATAGAGGCCTGGGCAGATATTCGAAAAATCGACGACCCCTTCGATTTCGCTCAAATTTCGTGCAAATGTAGCAAATGACCACCCAATATCAACACCAAAAGGGTTGTACGATGCATACCATAGTTAAGCGTCTAGAGGTCAAAATAGACGTCTGGGCAGATATCCGAAAAATCGACGACCCCTTCGATTTCGCTCAAATTTCGTGCAAATGTACCAAATGACCACTCAACATCAACACCAAAAAAGTTGTACGATGCATACCATAGTTAAGCGTCTAGAGGTCAAAATAGACGTCTGGGCAGATATCCGAAAAATCGACGACCCCTTCGATTTCGCTCAAATTTCGTGCAAATGTTCCAAATGACAACCCAACAGCAACACCAAAAGGGTTGTACGATGCATTCCATAGGCGTCTAGAGGTCAAAATAGACGTCTGGGCAGATATTCGACAAATCGACGACCCCTTCGATTTCACTGAAATTTCGTGCAAATGTACCAAATGACCACTCAACATCAACACCCAAAGGGTTGTACGATGCATTCCATAGTTAAGCGTCTAGAAGTCAAAATATTAAATAGACGTCTGGGCAGATATTCGAAAAATCGACGACCCCTTCGATTTCGCTCAAATTTCGTGCAAATGTACCAAATGACAACCCAACAGCAACACCAAAAGGGTTGTACGATGCATTCCATAGTTAAGCGTCTAGAGGTCAAAATAGACGTCTGGGCAGATATTCGAAAAATCGACGTCCCCTTCGATTTCGCTCAAATTTCGTGCAAATGTACCAAATGACCACTCAACATCAACACCCATAGGGTTGTACGATGCATTCCATAGTTAAGCGTCTAGAGGTCAAAATATTAAATAGACGTCTGGACAGATATTCGAAAAATCGACGACCCCTTCGATTTCGCTCAAATTTCGTGCAAATGTACCAAATGACCACCCAACATCAACACCAAAAGGGTTGTACGATGCATCCCATAGTTATGCGTCTAGAGGTCAAAATAGACGTCTGGGCAGATATTCGAAAAATCGATGACCCCTTCGATTTTGCTCAAATTTCGTGCAAATGTACCAAATGACCACTCAACATCAACACCAAAAAAGTTGTACGATCCATCCCATAGTTAAGCGTCTAGAGGTCAAAATAGACGTCTGGGCAGATATTCGAAAAATCGACGACCCCTTCGATTTCGCCCAAATTTCGTGCAAATGTACCGAATGACCACCCAATATCAACACCAAAAGGGTTTTACGATGCATTAAATAGTTAAACGTCTAGAGATCAAAATAGACGTCTGGGCAGATATTCCACAAATCGACGACCCCTTCGATTTCACTCAAATTTCGTGCAAATGTACCAAATGACCACCCAACATCAACCCCAAAAGGGTTTTACGATGCATTCCATAGTTAAACGTCTAGAGGTCAAAATAGACGTCTGGGCCGATATTCGAAAAATCGACGACCCCTTCGATTTCGCTCAAATTTCGTGAAAATGTACCAAATGACCACTCAACATCAACACCAAAAGGGTTGTACGATGCATCCCATAGTTAAGCGTCTAGAGGTCAAAATAGACGTCTGGGCAGATATTCGAAAAATCGACGACCCCTTCGATTTCGCTCAAATTTAGTGCAAATGTACCAAATGACAACCCAACAGCAACACCAAAAGGGTTGTACGATGCATTCCATAGTTAAGAGTCTAGAGGTCAAAATAGACGTCTGGGCAGATATTCGAAAAATCGACGACCCCTTCAATTTCGCTCAAATTTCGTGCTAATGTACCAAATGACCACCCAATATCAACACCAAAAGGGTTGTACGATGCATCCCATAGTTAAGCGTCTAGAGGTATACATATATAGGGGCGAGGTCTATAATAATCGCATTGGATTCCACTGCATGCAGCACCGACAGACCCTGGTGGTGCCGAGGAAATGGACAGAACATCTGCATTGCACTGTACATACAAGCAACAAACATCGAGGAAAAAAGTTATGATGCGTGGCGACATCTATATTAGGTACTGGGAAATCAACAGGCGATCGGCAAGACATCTGTACCGAAAATGGCATTGATGTGTAATTTTATAATATTTTTATTAATGTAGTTACAATTCCAGCTCTTTTAATTTGTGTTTACTCTATTGTACTTTATGGGATGAATTAATAGGATTTTGTACGGTGAGATAAATAATTGTGCGAATAAATTTTAAAATGCTTGTCGTTGTCGATATTTTGAAGCAGAATGTTTTCGCATTTCCCGGGTGTCTGACACATGCGTTATCATTGTGAATGAACACGCTGTATCGCCCTGACGTCGACGTCTGCGGTCTTCTGAAGATCTGCTGATGTGAAGCACGTGGATCTGTTCAAGGTGTGTAGCTTATTGATTTGCAATGCAATGCCATTCCTCAAATATGGAAACGTTCTCTTGTATTTCTCATGTCGTTTTTTTCTGCTGGTATATTTGGCACACAATCTTCGTTTACAGGGCAATTTAATGATGCGCCCCCAAAGTTCCCATGTTTCTAGTATAACACAAATGATGAAAAAATGACGGAAGAACTGTTCGATATTTGTCCTTGTGTCCCGCCATGATATATTGATTGATATTGTGAGCGATTATTGTGCTTGTATGATTCACGTTTACTAAGTCCGCGCCTTTCCTGTTCCTGGCGCCATTTACCCCGTGTCGGGGGCGTCGGAATGCCCACTCGAGCGTCTAGAGACCAATTCTATTTTATGTCAAGGTCATCCTGCCGGTAAAGATGGAACCACAACACAAATTTGGTCCAAAATGTTCATATTTTTTCCCATGAAAAACAAGGTTATCCCAACATATTCAAATTGTGTTTATGACCATACAGTTTCAACAGTAGTCACCTACTACACCTGTACTTAAATCAGGCCCCCCCCCCCCCCCTGGAGGACAGGAGGGCCCTTTTTGGCGCGCGAGGGCCCTTTTCGGCGCGCGCAGCGCGCCGAAAAGGGCCGACGAGACCGCGCGAAACGCGGATCATAGGCTCTTTACTACACGAAGCGTTGTCTTTAGAGAGTTTAGATGACTTCAGAGGCCCTTTAGGGCCATCAGGGCCCTCTTTGATAGACCAGAGGGCCCCTTGGACGTTCAAAAGAGCCCAGTGCATGTCAGAGGGGCCCCTGGCCAGACCGAAAGGGCCCCTGAGCGGGTTAGAGGGCCCCCTGAGCACGTCGAATGGGCCCCCTGAACACGTCGAATGGGCCCCTAGCCAGCACAGAGGGGCCCCTGGGCAGGTTGAGAGGCCCCTGAGCATGTCGACAGGGCGACAAAGCGTCCAGCGCAGTCCTTTGCCAGGTCATAAGGGCCCCTGAGCAGGTTGGAGGGCCCCTGGACAGACCAGAGAGCCCCTGGGAAGTTAAGAAGGCCCCTGTGCAGGTCAGAGGGGCCCTGACCAGACCGAAAGGGCCCCTAGGTGGGTCAGAAGGGCCCCTGAACATGCCGAATGAGCCCCTAGCCAGCACGGAGGGGCCCCAGGGCAGGTCGGAAGGCCCTCGGAGCATGTCGCAAGGCGACAAAGCAGCCAGCGCAGTCCTTCGCTAGGTCGGAAGGGCCCCTTAGAAGGTTAAAGGGCCCCTGGAGAGACCAGAGGGCCCCTGGAAAGTTAAAAGGGCCCCTGCGCAGATCGGAGAGGCCCCTGACCGGACCGAAAGGGCCCCTGGGCGGGTAAGAAGGGCCCCTGAACATGCCGAAGTGGCCCCTGGCCAGCACGGAGGGGCTCCAGGGCAGGTCAGAGGGTCCCTTGAGCATGTCGGCAGGGCGACAAAGCAGCCAGCGCAGGCCGACCAGAAGAGTCGCTGGGCCGATCGGAGGGGCTCCTGGGCAAGTCAGAAGGGCCCCTGGCTAGACCGAAAGGGTCCCTGGACCGGTCGGAAGGCCCCTTGAACATGCCGGATGAGTTCCTAACCAGACTGGAGGGGCCTCTGGGCAGGCCGGAGTGGCCCCTGAGCAGGGGCGGCGGATTGTGGGGGCAGGGTACCCAAAATTCCCCCCAGTCGAAAATACTGGGGGGCAAATGGTAGTTTTGCCCCCTCCCCCCCATATTTTAGCCTGCTCAATCTGGGGGCAACATGACCCTTCCCCTCCCCAGGATTTTCATTTGAGGTGAGGGGGGATTTTGGGTACCCTACGCCCCGCAATCCGCCGCCCCTGCCCCGGAGCATGTCGGCAGGGCGACAAAGCAGCCAGTGCAGTCCCTGGCCAGGTCGGAAGGACCTCTGAACAGGCCGAATCGGCCCCTTGACACACAAGAGGGGCTTCTTGGAAGGTCAGAGGAGTCTCTGGTGAGACCGGAAGGGTCAAAGCACGTAGAGATCCCAGATGAAGATTAAATACAAAGAGGACTTACTCCACAATACAAATATTAAAAGCGGAGCTTTCGGGTATATTGTAACACCCTTCGTCAGAGTGCTACAATATACCCGAAAGATCCGATTTTATTTTTTCCTGTAAAGTAAGCCCTCTTTGTATTATATATATCACCCACTCCACATCATGTCTTTTCGCTTCGCGGATCCCAGACGAGTCCCTGAACAGGTCGGAAGGGCGTAGAAAAGGTCAGAGGGGCCCCTAGACGATCTGAAGGGACCTTGGGCCTTTCAACAGTAAGAATACAGTTGTGCAGGGAATAAAACTCAAAATTTTCGCGACGCTCCGCGGCGCAATTTAACTACAAATTCAATTTTATGCGGGTTAGGAAAAAATCGGTCAGTTTCTCGGCACATTTATGTGTTATTCTGCTACTTTCCTATATTATTGGGAAAAATAGTTCACTTTAGCACATTTTCCCCGCACTTTTAAACGCACAATATTGCAATTTTAGAGGTCCGCAATGCGACGCATTGATGAGAAAGCAACCCAGGGCATAAAACTCACAATTTTCGCGCCGCTCCGCGGCGCAATATGTTTAAGAGTTCCAGGTCTTCAGCTTAAAAAAATATTCCAAGTTGGTATAGCTGATTCCAAATTCGTGTCGCTGGTTGCAAAGTTGATATGGCAGTTCAAAGTTGATGTGCTAACTCCAGCTCCTAAACGTTGGTATGGCCCATGTCATAACTGCCATACTGCATTTTCCACCCTTGTAACGTGCCTTTTCATGCGTTTTTTTGGGGGAGGGAAGGGGACCTTTCAACGCTTGGGAAGGGGCCCTTTCAACGCTCGGGAAGGGGCCCTTTCGAGGCGCCGCCCGCCCCCCCCCCCCCTGGACGAAATCCTGGCTACGTGCCTGACTTTAATTACAACAGTAAGTTGCATTAGCTTTGTGTATATGAATGCGTCAAAATCCATCGCATCTAAGTGCTATTGTGGAAAATTGTAATTTGTCATATTGACAAAAACAATGTATTTATAGGAAAGCAACACGCATTTCATTGTTGTAATTGACAGAAAGGTGATAATGCTTAAAAAACTGTATGGTCTTAAGTTAAAATTGCAATGCATTGGGGATTTTTTTGTCTTCAAGTTATAACTTTTATTATCATTTTTACATACAGAACACTTAAAAACAAACAAACATTCAATCATCCATACAACATCAAAATTATCATCGGTGCCTATCAGCCCGATTGGTCCCATCAGCCCGATGGGGCCCATCGGCGGCCCCCGCCCGCGCCGCCTCGCGTTTTTCAGCGGCTCCCGTTCGCGAAGCGGCGCCCCCTCGCCACCGGCCGGGCGTGCGAGCCGTCGACCAGCGGGGCCGGCGCCCCGCACGCTCGGCCGGCCGACCGGCCCCGCAGCTCATGCTGAGGGCCGGTCCCGGGTTAGCCCGGGTGGGGAAAGCAATGCATTGGGGATAGTCAAGTTTAATTAAAAAGAAATCTGAGATTTTTGAAGTTTTGAGAAACAAACACCAGCCTCTTGTAAAGTGTGTCATTACCATTCTAACAATATACGTCGAGCAAATATTGCGTTATCAATAGCCATCAATATGCGCCCACTACATTGACCGACACGAGGACCTTAAAATAAAATGCCTATGACAATACCTCTCAATGCACTACTTGGATTAAGACAAGAAATTATTTGCACGTCGTTTCAGCGCTTTAAATTATGCCGTATACCGATTTTGGTCAAAATCAAGTGCGTCATAATTTGATTTTTTTTTGTCGATTTCTTGTGAGATGTCCCCAAAGGTTTCCGCGGGTATGACATTAATACATTCATACCCACGTTGCTTAATATTTTGAGGGTCAAAATGTGTTGACCTGTATTACATTGACCTAAGGTCATGAAATATAGATAACCACAGCTAAATTCCGGCATTAGTAAAACTTTTGGCCTACAACTGCTGGTTTGAACTGCTTGAACTGCTTGGCATTTTTTATCTCAAATGCTATTGGAGCTTTCCTGTGTCAGTAAGTGTTTGCTGTAGCTCGGGTGCCATGTAATAGTTCACTCTTGTGTGGAGAAAATCTCCAATATCGAATCAAAATCATGGACGTAATATTTTTTTCAGAGGCAGCAATTATGGAGGACGTGGAGATGTCAGAGGACCTTGGCGTTCCGAAGAAAACGGTAGGTAGCGACAATTCTGGGTATGGCTTTCCCTCAATATTAAAGGGAAATAATAACCCTTTCCGACAAAAATGGAGTTATTACCTGAAATAGACTGACGGTGCAAACATTTATTGTAAATTAATATTTTGCTTATGAAAACCCGTACCGAGAGATATTTAAATTTAAAGTTGACCAAACTAAATTACCTTTAAAAAAACACTTTATAAAACGGTATGTACACTGTACAGTGTACAGCAAGTACTTGGACGTTTTATAGTACATAAATACTTTTCCGCTCCTTCTTGATATGTATTGTCTCTTAATATGTACTGTCTGTCGCTGTCTCTGTCTCTGATTTTGTATCAGTATATCTCTCTGACTCTGTCTATTTCCGTCTCTCTCTCTCTCTCTCTCTCTCTCTCTCTCTCTCTCTC